>JAUTBR010050338.1:0-11856 GCA_032361205.1 Pseudorimula midatlantica
ATGGATGAAATGAAATGGTATTTATGTATGTACATAAAGCTGTATTTATTGACTGTATTATATAACAATATTCATATAAAACACTTGGATTTCTTAATGTACAGCTGTACAGCAGTAAATATATTTTCATTTTGAACATTTAGCAAGATAGGATGATCGGAGAGAGATGCAGAGATGCAGAGAGATAGAGAGATAGAGAGAGAGAGATAGAGAGATAGAAAGGGAGAGAGAGAGAGAGAGAATGTGTGTATGAGATAGAAAGGGAGAGAGAGAGTATCAACTTTGGTTCATAGTCATCCCTCTATGCACATGTTTCTTAAAAATACTCATTCACTGATTCAGTCACCGACGTACTTGTTCATTTACTCACTCGTATGCTTTCAATATTTCCAGAAATATAAAGACATAACCACGTGGAAGGGCATGCATGCCAGGTATAACTCTGAATTATCATTGTGGGCATTCATCATTAACTAATCAGGACTTTTGTCCCAAACGATGTCGCCCTTCTCAATACCACTGCCTCATTATGTGATTACGTGGCTTCAGGAATGTGGCTGTTGTCAGACCATCTTATTCCTTTGTCAGAGGTTAGCAGGAGTTTCTGACAGAGCTAAGAGGGCACCCCAGACAAAGAGAGCCATCATCTTCTGGAATAGTGACAGTCGGCTGAAGTGATGTCCTGATGGCCCCTGAGACTGTCACAGCATAGGCTGTATGGGGCGGGATGAACCCAGGGGGGTTGCGAAGGGTTGAGTGGATCCAGAGGGGTGGGGTGGCCTCAGGAGGTGGGGAAGACCCAGGGAGTGGGTGTGTGTCTTATATGCATGACCCGTAGTTACACCACTGCAATGAGGACTCAGAGGGGGTGGGTGGGTGGGGCGGTAACCACTGGTCCTTAGCGACCGCTGATGTAGTCCCGGACTCAATACGGCTAACATAGTCACCAACACGCTCATTGTCTCTGACCCTAAGGAGCCTGTATGGTCATTGTCCAGGGGCAGAAGGACATTATAGATCGTTCAAGCATAGTACATAGTCGTGACAGCAGCTTTCAAATAATTTGGTTGTCGGGTGTATTTTAGGACGATACTTTCTAGTGTCTATGAATGGGCAGACATGCCTTACGGAAAGGAAATTGAAAAGAGAAATGCGTGTCTATTGAGTATATTTTAAGCAATGGGATTTAGCAAATATCCATTGAGTATATAGGTAGACGTTCGGAAATCAAATATCTTTGTTTCTTGGCTGTCTTCATTTGTGTTGTGTTCAGACGGAATTCAGGGTTATAAAAAAAGCAGAAGTACGTACATATTTTAAAGTGAATTGATAAGAACAAATCTGTTAAATCTGTTTGATAGGTTATTGCGTGTAAATATGTATCTTTGTCAGTATATATACCTGCTTTAGAAGAAATATTAATTGGCATAATTTTAACACACAATGTCAATGATTCTGTAAATCAATTAAAGAGTGTATATATGTCCTCATTATTACACAACATCCCATCATAACTGAGACAAAAGTCTAGACATTTCTCATTGGTCTTTTTAAAGGTATAGGCGATATATTTTTTGATATGCTGAGACTAGCATTGACAATTTCAGTTCTGTAATTGGTTACGCACTGCGAACAGATTAGACTACAAATGTACTAATTTGTCCCAGTGAGGTCATGGAATTCACAGGTCATCACTGTTCATCACAGAGGTGCCAGGACAGTCGAGGTCACCATTGGAAATGGTCACAGTTCAGAGGTCACCATGATAGGGATCACCGCTAGGGTCAGCGTAGGGTAATAGGGGCGGAGAACACGATACGGAGACCTATTAGTTCATCGGGTTTCTCAACATCTCCAACAAGGAGATCAGAAAGAGATACCTAGAGCTGATGAAAGCTTGCATTGTGATGTCTGTAACATGATCTCTATTTTTCCTGGTGCTCAAATTTAATTCCCAGGTGCCCAATTGATTGTCTCCCCTTAAACTTATTAAAGATGCTATCGTGTTACTTTTGCTGTTGTATATGTAGATATCGAACCTATTGAGCCTATTCGGAAAGCAATGTTCCGGGATATCACCAGTATATTATATTTAGTGGGTGTTTGCAGGTCGACCAGAAAGGTCACATACTCCGTATTGTTAACTCTACTTTGTGTCATGGCTTGGGTAATGAGATTTGAATTCGTTCCAGACACTTAAGTTTAGATTGCAACTATCAACAATTTCTGATACATTTCTGACACATTAACCCTATCTTTACTGAGTTAGGCACAGGCATTGACATCTGGTTGCCTCCAGTATAGAGAGAGTTAAACACATGATAATGAGTTGGCATTTATTTAATACTGTTTAAATACAGCATTCTTCAAATTTCATGATATAATTACTTTTTGTTTTGTACTATTTAAATACAGCATTCTTCAGGTTTCAAGATGCACATTTGATTTAATTTGATTTGACTTGATCTGATTTATTTGTTGTCAATGCTTACAGGTTTACTGCAATATTCAGCACTACGGATGTTGAGAGTTTCCTCCTGTCCTAAACTGACAAGTCGGGATATTATTGAAAGAATCTAGGAAGCAACTCTAAACCCCAATATAAAAAGAATACAAACAAATTTATTTGTTGCAAAATATTGCTGCTGGAATCTTTCACTCATGGTTGTTTCTGAAAGAATTCTAGCAGGTTAGCGTTAAACGAGTTTAGCGGCAATCATAACTCCTATTATTACAGGTTATGTTAACACTACTATGTCGTCATGTTAACACTACAGTTAACATTCCGTACACTCCTTTCAAAACTCTTTCATCAAACAGCAAAGGGCGACGGTGGAAAACCTTGTACAGGGTTCGTCCGTATTTGGTGCATGCCTGCCAACCCGTTTCCCCATGTGTTACAGAGGATTATCCCTGGTCAAATATTGTAGCACGCAGGTTGATACAGTCTCCCCTGCGTTTCCCTACCTTGGACATCGTCCTTTCCGGCTGCCAAGTCCCGCGAAATGTTAACTCGGCGCCATTCTAAATTTGGCCAAGGGATTATAATTTCAAAACGTTACAGTAGCCGTGCAAACAAGTAGCAATATCATGCCGGGATTTATTCTGGACGCCATCGTCGTATGATTCGAAGGGAGGCGGGAAACCTCCCGTATGTGTTTGTACATAGTGAGGTGGAGTTTCAAGGTTTCTGTGATTAGGAAGAAAGCCAGAACTTGCACAAATTGTTTTCTACTTTCAAAAAAATAATTAAAAAAAATAAAATAAATAAATACAGTTTATTCTTCTTCTTCTTCCGTAAGAAACTTAATTTAAAGTCAGATGTATGAATAACAAAGAATGCCATAAATACAGTTTCTTCTTCTATAAGAAACTTTATTTAAAGTCAGATGTGTGAATTCTATAAGAAACTTTATTTAAAGTCAGATGTGTGAATAACAAAGAATGCATTAAATAGTTTCTTCTTCTTTTTCTTCTTCTTCTGCTTCAGCTGTCGCCTATGGGTGAACTATTCCTGCTGCAATGTAAAGCATTAATTCAATCTTCTTCTACATTCATTTTAGCAGCTTTTGGTAACTGACAGTTGAGAAAATTTAATGAAACAAAGCCACAATCTACAATTGTAGCTGCATTTCATATCAGGGTGTGATCACCCTGATTGAATGATAGTGCTGTAACAAATCTACTTTTAACTGTTCTGCTTGCATAGGACACAATTTAACCCTTTGTCTGTTGGAGGCATCTGGAGAAACCCCCAAATCAGAAATTATAGTTAACCTTTGAAAATGAATTAACTTGAAAATAATTTAGAAAAATTGTTATATTTACTATTACTAATGTGGTATCAGTTTTGGGTAACACGTTTTGTTAATTTATTTCACATTCAATTTGTTTATTGTAATTTCTTGCCAATGATTGATAGTGGGGGTCTACCTATTTCAGGTGTCGAAAACTTGCCAGGTGTTGAAAATTTGTCAGACACTACGTAGCTAGCCTTGGAAGATGAATTCTGATTTGTCATTGATAAATGATCACATGTTCAGAAAATAATTACCACCCCTGTTCCAACTCCTGTGCCAAGGACTACAGGACGTATTGCTCACTACTGTACTCCTTATAGTCCCACATACTAAACATGAGTAATATATTTGCAGGGACCGAAAGTAACACTACAGCCTAGGCTAGGCAATTTCTCCCAATGCTAAAGGTATTCTGAGGGCTAGTAGAAATTCAAAACATTTGTTTTTTTGTATCACTATTCGGGCTAGTAAGCTTTAAAGTTAGTTTCTAATCACTGTATTTGAGAAAATCTTGGAATAAGAGAGATAGAATGAGAGTACTTTAACCCTGGGAGGCAACCAAAGATGCCATAAAGAGCAATGGTTGTGTCTAATCCAGCGGTGAAATGGTTAATTCGTAATGGTTATATGTCCCTCTGCAATTTGGTAGGTCTGCACAAGGAGTTGTTTCACAAAGCTATTATAGTTTCTATAAGCAATGCAAGATAATATCTTCATTTAAAGAATTGTAACTTTTCAAATGAAACTATGTATATTTCTCATGTATTATCTATCTCACTTTTGTTTTCTAAGTACATTTTCCTCCTGACATAAGACACATTGGGGTTAAGTGAAGCATTGGGGTTAAGCTTGGAACTATTTCTTTTTACAATTAAAATTGATCTTAACAAGGTACTCGCTTCTCGAAACAGAACCTGGTACTTCTGACCTTTTCTACACAGGCATACATACGGCCTTTCTACGAATCTCCCAAAGTGAGTTACAGTTTTCCCCTGGAACCTGTGTTAATTACCTATAATTAATTGTCTTAATTACGCACAGAACCCTAGGCACTCAATACCTGGGCGTACCTGTAAAATTCCAACCCATCCTGGTTCACTACCTCTCGCCTCGCCTCATGGACCTCTGCGTGTAGACTCTCTCGCACCTCCTAATTGTCTTACGGAACCCCTGGGGTGCAAAGGTCCGGGCCGAAATTGCAGGGCCATTCTGGGCAGATTTGATTAATGGTGAAGCGAGGTGGTAGGTTAATTAGCGGGCACGATATTACTCGCTAATTACTGACAGGGCTGGCAAACGGCTGGGCTGCGGTGGGACAACAGACGCTAACGTAATTGTTTTACGATTCCCTGTCTTAATGACTAGGACCTGTTCTGCAAATTCATGAAGTTGTCAGTGGAGAAAGGACAGGGAATTTGATTTAACCTTCGTATTAACATAAGGGTAATTATGGGGGGTATCAAATCCTGCTCAAGTGCTACGATATAGTGTGTGCTTGCGTCTTATGCATATTGATGTCGTGTCTGGGTGTTAATGTGGTGTGTGCATTTTTATGACTTGCGTATGTATTAATATGATATTGTGTACAGATTTATATTGTATTATGCATATTGATGTTGTGTCTGTGTGTTAATGTGATGTGTGCATTTTTATGACGTGTGTATATATTAATATGATATTGTGTACAGATTTATATTGTATTAGCGTCATATTTACATGATATATACTTGGTTTTAGGAAGGAGTATTTTGTCCAAATAATCTGTCAAATATGCAGGATTCCTGCATCAAGTTAAATCCTGATTATGTTTAGAAAGAAAAACGGTATGCATTCTGTATTAAAGAAAAACGGTATGCATTCTGTATAGAAAGAAAAATGGTGTCCATTCCATTTTTCAAATATCTGGCTGTTCTTTGTTAGTCTGGTAGGTTGAGCATGTCATTGACTTGGTCTTCAGGCTATAACACAGCTAATGTCGAATACGAACCTCTTGACAGCGTTGACTTCAATGGTATGGGATGTAGCACTCGCGTGGCATTGCAATAGTGTGTTTTTCTACCTCTAATGCTCATGCCATTGGGTGCTATACAGTAGTGCATGAGATGTGAGCTGGTGCTTCCTATCTGTCATTGAAATACGTCCAATCGGAGACTTGTACCAAGTTTTTTGTTAACGAATCAGGAATCATGTGTACAGAAGAAGACTAGAGGTATCACCAGGGTTTATTTACATCGATCTTGTTCGTTTTGATTTATGCGATATTTATTCTCATGAAAATAGAAATGAGACTTTGGACAAGACGTGAATAAATATATGTATGTCATGACAGGGGATTGGCAAACAGGATCATGGTATCCTATGTTAATCATCGCGTGAGGGGATTGGCAAACAGGATCATGGTATCCTATGTTAATCATCGCGTGGGGGTTAAATATTCCCTCTGTGACATAAAATAAAGCACTAATTCAATATAGTAAAATCCTATATTGTCTATATTAATGTTGCTCCCAGGTAATAGTGGTATGTTCGTTTTAATCTCCTTATTTAACATCTTCCCATTTCGTGTTTTATGACAGCTGTTGTAGTGTCTATACTGGATAGGGTTTTTATTATCTTATCTCGTTTGTACTTTAGATACTGTACCAAATATTTTTGGCAATCCAATGCTACATACTTGGCAATCCACTTGATAGCGAAAGGTATGGAAATGATAAACTCCAATCGCTGATAAAATTAGTGCTAAAAATGGATGAAGAATTAGTGTTTCATTGTACGACAAGAATTCAGTCAATTGTCCTAATATTAAATCCATCCTTCTACAGGATGGATAAAAAACTAGTTTTTCATTGTACAAGAACTCAGTCAATTGTCCAAATATTCAATCCATCTTTCTACAGGATGGATAAAAAACCAAATATTTAATTGTACAAGAACTCAGTCAATTGTCCAAATATTAAACCCATCCTTCTACAGGATGGATAAAGAACTAGTGTTTCATTGTACAACAAGAACTCAGTCAATTGTCCAAATATTAAGTCCATCCTTCTACAGGATGGACACAAAAAAACAAATATTTAATTGTACAAGACCTCGGTCAATTGTCCAAATATTAAGTCCACCCTTCTACAACAGGATGGACAAAAAACCAAATATTTAATTGTATAAAACTCAGTCAATATTCCAAATATTAAATCCACCCTTCCACAGGATGGATAAATAAAAGCCAATGCTTTTCATCACTGTTCACTGTACACCAACAACTATCATGTGATCGGTCAGTTTGCCCAAATATTTCTTCCACCCTTCCACAGGGCAAGTGCTTCAGATGCTGTTCTTGTCCATTCATCAGGCTGTCATATCAACCTTATCTAGGGTTTGTTTTTGGTTCAGTCATTGGTGTTTCTGTTGGATCAATTTGTAACATTTTCAAGCAAGCAGCTGTCATCAGTTTGTCAGCGGCCGGTGCTGCTCTGCAGGTTCAGGGTGGGTGTGTGGGAGTGCAGTGGTTACAGTGGTTGCAGTGGTGGGACTTCATACATCAAAGTTTCCAGTTCAGATTCCAGCCCACGGGGGCCTAATGGGCCAAGGTCTCGTTGCTCAGAACAGTTGTGGCTACAACTGAATATAAGTCAAATGTTAGGGACCTGCCAAAAGTGCATTACATAAATTTTTTGTTCTCGTTACAATGCTTGAGAACATGGTTAGCTAAACTATTGTAGCGATAACAAATTGTCCAACCAGACTTGCATGTGTAGTGGGTCACTTAACTCTCTTCATGCTGAAGGCAACCGGAGATGCCCTAAAGAGCTGTGCTTGTGCCTAATCCAGCAGGGGGAGGGTTAGGCACAGGAACTACTCTTTAGGGCATCTCCAGTTGCCTTCAGCATGCAGAGGGTTAAATGTACCATCCGTTACTTGTTAGCACAAAGTTGGTCGTCTACCATACGCACATCACAAGCTATTTCCATAATATCTCCTAAATACTGACGCAAATGGCACAAATCACCAGCTCTTTCAGTCAATGCTGGTTCAGGGGCAGACATATGGATGTTCAATGTTGAGTTATGGGAAGGAGTATGACTAGATGACTATCCAGGTTCAGGGGCAAAGACGTTATTTGGTGGAGAGGTAACAAGACAAGTATGACAACAGGTAATTAAGATTATGTATGATCCTCTGTCTTTGTGTTGTACCAAGCTCCTCGCAATATCCATCTTCTTCTTATCTTGTTCTTGCTGGTACAGTGCTAGCTATATCACACAAGTTTGATCCTTATTATAGGTTTCCCTTGGTCTGTCAGTACCAGCTGGTGCTTGTAGGTTACTGCAACATTTAGCAAGTTACAGATGTTGCGGTTTCCTCCTGCCTTGAAAGCATCTCTAAATCTCAAAATATATAATTTATCTTTCCAATATGTTTGTTTTCATACTTGTATAGCTGTATACATTTTCAGATTTGAATACAAAGTATGCAACTGCTTGTAACTAAATAGCAGTACACAGTTGGCGGAATATAATAAAAGTATTTTATTTTATTTTCAAAAAACTTGCTTCGGAGGATCCGTAAAACTATTGACTAACCTAGTTCATAGAAACGTTTAATTTTCAGTGTTAATGGTAGAGATTTTTTAGCTGACAATCTTTTTGTGATACGTAATCTACTACTGAATAGATTGATGTATATTGTAGTCACTAAATACAATGTTTGATTGGCCTGTAGTGGGATGTTTTCAATGGGTGTATAGAATTACAGGAGGCAGTCTGTTTCCTTGTTAATAGCAGTGCTGTCATTTGAAATGTTCCAACTGCAACTTTTTCGATGCCATGGAATCAGTTGAGGAACACATTTCTTGCAGTCATCCAAGCAGACTTCTACTTTAACTGACACATCACAAATATCATTTTTTTTCATTCCATGTCAAGCAAACTTTGTTGCGGCCTGTATTCTAGTTCTGGTAGCAGGTAGAATGGTCTGTCTTTGCCTGTGGATATGGAGCAATACTTTTTTGTTTGAATTTTAAAAAATGTAATTATATTTTTCTTGTGTGTATGTGTATGTGTGTGTGTGTGTGTGTGTGTGTGTGTGTGTGTGTGTGAGAGAGAGAGGAGATAGAGTGTGTGTGTGTGTGTGTGAGATGGGAGAGAGAAAGAGACAATGAGGAATGGTCCGTTGTTTGGCATTCATGCCACATTGTTACAAAGATGTTTCTGGATATTGTTTCTCAAAGCTCTCATATCTATTACGAGACCATAATGACTCTTGTAGAAATCTCCAATACATGGGCATCGTGCACTTACAAGAGTGCCATGATCTCATAGTGGATACGAGAGCTTTGACAAACCATACTCCAGTCTGGTCTTGACCACTGGTTATAGTTCGGCCATATTGCAATTTGACCGAGCCGTCATCCACCTCTTATCGATTGCTGGTTATGACAATCTTGCCATCAACTGGGTACAACCAAGAGGATGCATTTAGTTCTGTTTGAAGAACAAAACGAACCAACAAGAAACATCTTTCCCCACCGAGCCGCCAGACTGTTGACTCTTCAGCTCAGAAGCCTGCTGCCACAATGGGCTCCGTTGATCAACTCCATGGAACATTGGCGGAACATCCGTGGAACCGTGGGGATCGCTTCTCCACTTTGATTTCTTCCCCCTCCCCCCTCCCCAAATTTCATGATCTCATCTCAAATTGATCATGTCATAATGAGTGTTTGAAGAAGTTGTGTGGACGGGTCGTAATTAGATTTTTAAATGTAGGGGCGGTGTCTGTGTGGTATGGGGTGTTTGACTTTGGGGGTTGGGGGGGGGGGGGGGGACGGACGTGTGTGTGCAGTGGGTCCGCTACCAGTGTCCACATGATCAATTCAGGTGCCTTACGGCATCCCATCAATCGCAAATACTACCCAGTTACAAATCATTGTTTATACTCGCTAATGGCACCAACACCGTTTGTAGGAGATATTTTTTTCATGTAGACGAGCAAAAGATTTTTTTTTTTTCATTTTTTTTTTTCATGTAGACGATCGTCCTCACCTATGGGTAAAAGATTCCCATTGTGATGTAAAACAATTTCACTCACTCACTGGATCAATCATTTGTTACGTAAAAATGTCCCAGGATTCATTCTGATGTTTTCCTACGAGATTGCATCCATGTCCGTGATGTATGTTATGGGTTTATATATCATTTTAATGATACAAGGTTAGCAGATTTACTGTTCTCTTGTTGTATACATACATATATTTGTCATTGGAATAGGGAGTTGGAGAACAGATCATTTGTCATGCATTCTACCACTATTAATGCTCTGGTATTGTAAGTGGTCTTTTCGCATTTTTGTGGAGCAGTTGATTGACCTTCTGGAGGGAGCACAGCCAGTAACTATGTGTTCTTGTACTATGTGTTCTTGTACTATGTGTTATTGTACTATGTGTTCTTGTACTATGTGTTATTGTACTAGGAGTTCTTGTACTAGGTGTTCTTGTAATGTCTTCAAGGATGGGTGGTAGCGCAGTGGTAGAACAGACTTCAGAGCCAAAGGTTCCAGGTTCAAATCCTGCCCCGGAGGCTTGGCATCAATGTTCGCCAAAGTTACCTCTCTGACCCGATATTGATAGGATGTACTGTCTGTAGAGTGGCAATGCAGTTATCATCCTTGGTCTTGTCAGTACGAGCAGGTGTTCGCAGGTTTACTGCAACATTCAGCGGTACGGTTGTTGCGGTTTTACTTCTGCCCTAAAACTGACAAGTCGTGATATTAGTAAAAGAATCTAGAAAGCGACTCAATTATTATGTAAAATTTTAAATGTCTTCAAATCTCAGCTATTTCATGCTGATGGGCTGATGATGGTAATAGTGCACATGTGCAACTGTTTCTTAGTCCATTGTCATTCAGGGTTAGAAGTTGGTGCAAAAATGTACTACTTTGAACACGCCAATGGGCGAGTAAGTCAAATAAGAAGAGCAATTTCTCTGAAAAGATACTCGCCCATAACCAAAGAAGGTTGCTATGGGCGCCGGGCGAGTGGGAACTTCTAACCCTGGTCATTGGGAATCTCCAAAGTTTATGGAACCTTTCGCCAACTCAGAAAACACCAAGTTCTGATGCTGGTTTCAAACTAATAATTTATGCACTAACCACTTCACCATCCCACAAACACTTTCCTTACAATGGCTTTTCAGAAGACACACACACACAAAAACATGTCCATCAATTATTACCTTTAATTAGTTACATGACATATCGCTATATTACTTGGAACAAGTTCCATTTTGTAGAACATCGATATTGAACTCATTTTGTCTGGGTCAGTGCTTTACACTGGAACGTACATATTGTAGTGGTACTGCAAGACAGCCTCGTTCCCGATGATGCAGAGCTGTGTATGTTGTCCAGTCAGCTATCGTCGCTTGCACATTTGACTTACGATATTAGATTCACTGTTTACTTTGGTTTGGAAGGACGTAGATGGTTTACAGCAATTCCTGCCTCGTAGTCGGCCACTCTGTGAGCAGTTGCTTCAAGCTAGTTCTATGCCCGGACCAAAATTGACGGGAAAGGACCGAAATTGACAGGAATACCTTTGTCAAAAAGATGATGATTGACCTGGAATGAAAATGGCTTTCACAAGTCGGATACTCAATATCAATATATAGCCGACTGGATGTCTGTTTCAACAGAGGGCTCCCAAATTGCCTGTCTACCCCCATTGATGAGTAACCCAGCTCTGGTCTGAAGACACGACAATGCGGACATTTTGCAGTTAGCCGTTACTGTAATTCATGTTTTCGTTGGCGTTGAATTTATTATGGTAGTCCGTGGTTTGGTTTTGTTCGTCCTGAAGACCTGGATCTGAAAGTAATCCATCCCGAGTGAGATTTGTTGGTGTCTGATAACATAACTGGACCCAATTACCGTGGGTATAAAGCTTTAATATGACATAACTGGACCCAATTATCTAGGGTATATACATTTATGCCTGTGTTTGATAGCATAACTGGACCCAATTTCTACCCATGTCTGATAGGATTTATAAATGGACACTGTTACC
>JAUTBR010050782.1:1413-11846 GCA_032361205.1 Pseudorimula midatlantica
ATTTGAGATTTATATGAAATTAAACTTGAAATGGCTATGACAATTTGAGATTTATATGAAATTGAATTTGAAGTGATAAAGATCATGATAACAAATTAAGGTTCATGAAATTCAATTTCAAATGGCTACACAAATTGTTTATCATGAAATTCTAAACATATTGCATATACAATAACTTGCTTTTAAAATTAACTAATTAGATTAATTATCAGATAAATCAATTGGATGCTGACATATGCTACAGGAGAGAATATCCAATATATTAGGTTGCAAAGCTCATAAATATATATATTATTGCTGCCCTTTCAATTTATAAACCATCAATATTTTTTCCAACTCGTCGATGAAAGTTATTAAATCCTCGGCTTACCAGTAATAGTTTTAATAAGTAATTCATAATCAGAAATATTAGGATCATTCATACATACCGGTATTAACATAATGGATCATAACATACATGCTGATTTGAATGCTGCAGGTACATGTTGCATTAAAAGTAAGACTGGAACAACACATGTATGGAGACGTGGCCGTTTGAATTTTATTTATATCGCATTTACGTCTAAATTCTAGAGGTCACACTAAACTAGTGACGCATTAATTTCATGATTTACAGTATTTGGACTTACATTTTTTAACCGCTCATGGTTGATTTCTCACTGGTAGTTTGGTACTCTTGGCATTGCGAGAAACACCACACTACACGCTATCTCAGCCAACTATTTCCTTGTACTGTTTGGCGAATGCTGGTTACAACAATATTGATATTGATGTTACCACATGCAATTCTCTTTGTCAATCGTCTTGCAACTTGTTTGTGAACATTGTGAACAGTGTGCCATGAGCATGCAATAGGATCAATCTTGTTGAACACTGCACAATTATTTTAGAATCAGCTGAAAGCATCATATCGTTGCACACATCCGATTGATATAACACGTGCAAATTGTAAGTACCATATTTACCCTAATAATTTGAACACTCTGATGGTTCAAACACCTAGTTTAATCGCCGAAAATAAAACTGTACGTATATATGTAGCAACTTAATACTAAATTATTGTGCACTAGCAATAGTATATTACATAGTATACGAGACAATATAATGAATGATTGATTATTGGAATTAATATCGCTGCAGGAATCTTTCACTCATTTGCGATGAACGAGACAATATATAAATATTGAATAACAATGACATTAACGTACACATTTAATGACGAAACAGCAAATATGATGATACTTAGCACAACTCCAATATGATGCTATTAGTAATTAATGCAACTTTCTAAAAATTCAAGCTGTCCATTTTCATACACGTCTACAGTAATGGCAATTTATTATACCAACCTTTTGTGGAGTAACTATGGTAACACTTCGTTAATATATCATGAAGAAACACAATGCAGCCTCTATCCATATCCTGCTCCACAGGGAAACAAGTGTCCAGTGATAACGACATGGACAATGTGATGGAATGTACAATGTCCATGCTGATAAACTCGCCCCCATTTCTGGACTAGATCTCTCACCCCAGATGGCCCCAGATGGTCTGGAGGGGGTTGGGGTGAGGTGGGGGTGGGGTGGGGTGAGGTGGGGGTGGGAGGTGGGGAATATGCAATATACTAGTACATCAATATGCTATTACATGCAGCATGAGAACAATGGGTCCGTGTTCGCTCAACTGGAACAATCTCCCCTGGTCGCTTTAATGACAGCTGTAGGCAGTGTTTGGAAAGTGTTTCGACCTGGTTCATAAAAACTTGCCTCACAATGTCTGTGAATAGACTTTCTGACCTGCCTCGCAATGTCTGTGAATAGACTGATAATAGAAAAGAGAGAAAAGATGTTTAAAACATACAGTATTATAAAATTAATTTAAGATTGTGGTGAGAATTAATTGTCATGAAAAGTTCTGACCTGCACATCTGTGAATGAAAGCCGTTAGAGAAACTCACGTGATAAATATTGGTTGTGGATGTCAAATTAAAATTTTAAAGTTATATTTTTTGGACAGAAGATAAAACCCAGATGTATTTATAAGCAAATAATCAACCATATCAACAGTAGTATACTTGTGTTCTGACATTTATACATGTTCAACAAAATTAGTTAAACATGTTAACAGCAAGCCAATATTTTTGGGGGAAAGTACTCTACTTCCAATTGTGTATGGGTTAAATTACGAATGGCGTAACAATGTGGTAGAACCCAAAGCAATATCCCTATTCCCAAATGACAGCTAACAAAAATTAGTCATGGCAACTTAATATTTGCATATCACAACTGGATTTGTATCATATTCAGGATATATATATACTCACAATCGACTTCAGCATACTAGAATTATTATATTGGTATTTAGAAATCCTCTGATAACTATTCTAGGCACTAGTTATCTGTTGGATTTAGAAACTAATCTTGTCATTCATGAAATGTTGGAACAAAGCATCCACTGATACATACTACACACACACAATGACTTCACGTGGAACTAGAGATAGGATTATTACCGTAAGCCTTAAGTCTTAATCCCTGGGCACACTGTAAGCCTGACGAGATAAGGTCACATTGTGCAAATCCGTGATCACAACAACAAGTTGCATATTGTCTGATGCAGCCACAAACATTCTTTTCACTATTGTACCATGTGTACAACTTTAATCTGTCAACGTGTCAACCCTGGCTTTCACCAATATATATCTGGATAAATGTTACTAGTTTGTGAGCATGACTGAAATTGAAAGTGTATTGATTAGCTTCCTGCCTAAAGTTTACAGATTGAGGAAATAAAACATGCATACCGGTAGTTAGTATTGGCATAAAATGGTCACATTAATGCTACATTGTTGAGTTACATATGGATTTCTCTTCATTTTTTAAATTTAAAATGACTCATACATAGGGGATTTTACCTATGCCCATTTTTATTAATGGTTATGTGATTTATACAGGGCATCTGGCATTGTGCGACAAGTTTTGGTAAATTGTGCGGCATTTTCAAGGCAAATTATGCGGCAAATGTTATGATTTTTATGTCATTTTAATTCTTTTCCCATGTTTTAAGTTACAGTTCCAACATGATCATGTTTATGAACACAAAATTTAAATAAACATAATAATGAATTTTTTAATTTAAAAAATAAATATAAATAAAATAATAATTAACAAAAAACTCAAAGGTACTTTTCTGGAGATAACACATTTAGCACTTATTCTAAAATTGTTATCGTCCCATTTATCACGTTTAATATTCTCAATGGAATGAGATTCATTTCAAACAATTAATAAAAATAATAAAAATAAAGGCTACCGTATTAATTGTATGGGGACTTCCTGTTAACTTCCTGGTTAAGAGAACGATCTCTGTATCGTTTTTAGAGATGTTTCACCAGCTATTCACTGTTTATATGCGGTGCCTTGAACGGCCACATGTATCTAAACAAATTAACACCTATAACTGTATTGGAAGCTTCAGCAATGCTAAGAAATCACTACTTTCTGTAGCCTGACATCGGAAACCGCCATGTTGGATTTCTCACAACATTCTGCTTAGATGGACTGAATAACATCTTGAACATCGATATTTATTAGGCAACACTATTTTAATACCAAAATAACGTTTCATTCTTCGGGGAAATTCAGATAAAATTATTTTTGAACTAGTAAATATCCAAATTGTGCGATTTTTCATGAATTGTGCGAGTTTTCAAGATTGTGCGGAATTGTGCGATTTGGGGTCGATTGTGCGGAATCGCACCATCGTGTAATACCAGATATATACAATAATAGGGCAATACGGTATTTGCAAGAATCTGAGCTTTCGGGGATGAACATTCACAAAAACCCATCGAAATACGCTATTTTACTTGGCAAATGTAAACAATCGTTTGTTTTGAAATTGGCGAGGCCTTCTCATCATGGGTTGCATGGTTTCTCGCACATGGCGCAACATGGATGAAGTCATAGGTCAACATTCCATAGTAATAAACGATTTAATCTTTAAGAGCGTATTTATCAATACCAGGTCATTTGGAAGGAATCAATCACAGTCTGTAGAATCATCAGCTCTATAAGTTTGATTTTGGTGTATATGGTGTATGAGTCACTTTAAATTGAACACTGAAATGTTTCAAGGCAGTTTGCCAAGATGCACTTTAGAGCAGAAAATAATATTTCTAAATATGCAAAAGTTATGTTGGCATTTTACAGTTTACAATGATGTGAAAGGCATGAGATACTAAACACTATTTATTTATTTTAAAATCTTATATATTATTCAGTTTAGCATTTACCTCTCAGGCAAAATTATTTGAGTGTAATCACGATATTGTTCTTACTAAATCCCAAGTGAAATGTGGAAGCATGCTGCTTTGGAATAATAGAATAGAAATTGAAATTAACGAGAAGTAGTTTTCCCCATGTTCCAAGAATCACAACACTATAATATATGATGAATCATTTATGACTGACATATTTTCTGCAAGATTAATATTTGACGATTTCAAAGTAGGTAAATCACTTAACCGTAGGTTTTTGCAACAATAGAGATTTGTAATGTGACACTTAACATTCTCAACAAATGTAAACAATGAAGCAAACAAGCTTTCAAATACATTTTTGAGAAACTGCCAAACCACATTATTGGATAGGTATGCAATGATTCACTGGTACACCACAGTATGAAGCATTATGATTTACAAATGAAATTAATGTTGTTTGAACCGTTTATGTGACAAACATGATTTTGTATTTTTTTAAACATGACGAGCTAAAGATTTAATTGATTATTGTATATGTTTTTATTTTTCTGCTTCTGCAGACAGATATTGATGTACAGCATTGTGTATGGTATCATTGCAGACCAGAGTACTGGACATCCTAAATCATAAATCTCTCTTATCCATTGTTTAATATCCACTGGTAGTCTGCTCGGATACATGTAGCCTACAACAATTGCTCAGGGGTGTAAATTTGCACATACATGTATGTGATGAAAGTATACAAACTGTATATGTAAATGTAAATGTTCAATACAGTTGCATGTTACTTATAAGCAGGTTGAGATGTATGCAAAACAGTGCAAGACATTCATAAAAACCTCAAGGTATTTCCATATCAACTATCCCAGATAGCAAGCTGACATTGCATGCATGTTGTTCTTGGAAATATATATGAAATGAGAAGAAAACACATATACTAGAGTATCCATTCTTCGGACCCTAAAGTGCAACAACGAACAGTGGAATCAATATCAATAAAACTCTGTTCATTGACCTGTATGATCCAAACAATATTAAAGGCATACTATCACCACAGATATTTATGGTCATTTTGGACTAGTTCTTTGCTACAACTACAAGTGCACTCACTTAAAGGCATAATATCACAGATAGTTATGGTTGTTTTGGACTAGTACATTCACTTGACATACATAAAATCATGCTTGTACTTCCAAAAAGCTTTCCACCGCTGTGTGTTTGACAAATCTTCATTACAACCCCAACTGTGATTCCTAAAGTCGAGTTTAAATCAAACACGACCAACGGCTTCTTTGTACATGATGCAAAAGGGACATAACTCTGTTTGCTGGCACATACTCCTATTAGAATATTGATACATCAAAGACAAGATAAATAACGGAACGTTCCCCTATTTAATATAAAATATTATTTATTTTATAACTATCGAGTGCTGGGGGATAAGTACATCAGTAAATAACAACTTTTGGGTGGATAAATCAAGCGTAATTAGTTTCACATCGAAATGTGTTTGTCCCATGTTTATCAACTGTGATATTATGCCTTTAAGATACATAAAATCATGTTTGTACTTCAAAAAAACGCTGCATGGTAGACAAAATTCCACCACCCCACCCACCCCCAATAACACAACCTGAATGTGGTCGTATTTTTATTTGCTTCATTATATGAATGCAAGGGGACATAACTCAAAGTTTTATGACTAAAATATAATGCATAATGGCAACGTTTGCTTGCAATTCCTTCATAAATCAGATGATACATCAAAGACAAGATAAATAGCAGAAAGTTCCATTTATTCTTATAAAATATTAATATTTTGATAACTATCGAGTACTGGGGGTATATCAGTAAATAACAACTATTAGATGGACAATTCAAACGTATGAAGTTAGTCTCATATCAAAATGTGTTTGTCCATAGGCCAACCATCTATGATTGTATGCGTTCAACATAATAATATCAATGATATCTAGATCGACAAAAATACAATTTATTTTAAAATTTTCTAAATAATATTGTAGATGCAGCTGTGATAAGCTGACAATCTGATAATAATCCATGTTTGCAACATCAAGACAAATTATCAGCTAGTGACTAGAGACAGTTTGCTAGGGTGTGAAGAGTTATCTTCCACAAGACTTCTTTGCTGAAGTCGAGGAAATGAAACGTGATAGCTCAATGGACCCTATTTGTTGGTTCACACCACGAATAAATCGATCTGCTGTTGAGATCTGGGCTTATCCAAATGGTCAACAGCTGGTCAAGCAGACGATAAAAACATGAAGTATGGCTGTTTTAGTAAACAAACAGAAATTATCTGAACAACTATTGGGCTACGTAATATTGGACTGATGCCGGCTGAATATTATGTTGTCTGCGACATACTGTACCAATGTGTACTGTGCCCTGCCCACTGTCGGCGAATAAAACAATATTTCAATGCAAAATCTAGACAATTTCTAATTACCTGAACATGTGCGACAACTAGATCACTCTGTGTTTGCTTACGCAGCAAGTGTACACTACTGCACAGTAAAAATACTGCAAACAGACAGAGCTGGTAGAACAAGCCGGCTAAAAACCGGCACCTACTTCAAATATGCTGCCGAGACGACCCCTCCGTGATCCAATTTGGGGAATATTTCAACATTCGCATCCAACTGCCTCAATGTCTATGAAATTCCAACTCCAGTAAAGTATTACTGTGAATACTTACTCAAGAAAAGGTGTTAATTATGGAGGGCGTACTTACGAATCTGCATTTCATATGATGGCCAAGTTTCTCCGCCTTCTTTTATCGGTTTTGTGGTTCACACTGTTGGAGCTCCGACACACGCCTAGGACTCACGAGCGATGTTCGGAGCTTGTCAGTATGCAGCATCCTTTCACTCTGAACCCCTCCCCCCTCCCCCTTCTTTCCAAATCCCTTTCTCGTTTTGCGTTACATTTGTATATGCTCTGAACTCTTTGTTTATTTCAGTGTACTCTATAAAAAAGTAAAATGTTAAATGTTAAATATTTGCATTACCAGCTGAGTACTAGTATATTATGTTATCAGTATAATAACATTTTGAAAAGCCTAAAGAGTGTATGTATACTACATGATCAAAAGAGGTCTGCGTATCAATGTTATTCACACTACAAACTGACGTTACAAACTGACGTCGAAACAACGTCGGATTGCTATATGGGGTATATTTCTACATCTACTAGCTATATCAGCCTACTATTTAGCTCTAACTGTGGTATCCTATATTTAATATTTTAAACTCGTATCAAATTATAAGGACGTCATTGTGAATTGATGTTATATGTATAGGCCTGCATACGATTCATTATCTGTGTAAGATAGGCCTACTATAGTAGAAACACAGGCACTTGAATCGGGCCATTATCAGATTATATTTTAAAATATATATATATTTATATATATATATATATATTTTTCTTAATGTAGGCCTACTTTTATTTAAATATATTCTGTAAAAAAAACCCACCTAATACTAGTAAGTAACAAAATAGTAAACATAAATATCTCCAAATATTGAACGCATTGACTTAAATACCGTGCATTCATGTAGGCCTTACTATGTTCAAAATGTCAAATATGCATGTCTACCTTGATAGAATAATTCGCTTATTCAGGTTCAAACAAATCAATAATAAATGATCATTCATATGTTAGATCCTCTATGTAGACTGCCTGTCTCGGATGTAGGGTTATACGTAACTTAGCCTACATGCCCCCCCCCCCCCCTCTCGCCCTGCCTCGATCTCTCCCTGTATTTCTCTCTCTCTCTCTCTCTCTCTCTCTCTCTCTCTCTCTCTCTCTCTCTCTCTCTCCTACAACGCTTTGGAATACGGAAGAGTAGTCAAGCGCTGTAGTTAGCATGATGTTTAGTATGAATGCCTTACTGCAATGCCCAGCTAACATTATAACGTCAATATATCGTTAGATAATGCGATTTTGGTATATAAAAGAAAATAGTAATCAGGTAATTGATAAAACCAAATCAATAACAACAAAAACAAAAATAACAAATAATAAATACTATTCTAGGAAGCTTCACTTTATAGTCTTTTATGTACTTTCAAGTTTATCTTTTGACTAGTCTCCTGTCTAGTGACACTCACACACAGCTAAAAGTGCAGGAACCAGTTTAGTGTTAGCCGCGTCTACTAATCGGAGTGTTCGGTTCCTTTGTGTTGATTCACGTTTATTTTTCCAACTCTAATTCACACACGATAGATAGACAATGGCAAGCCGCAAGAAAGTTGCAGTGGTGAGCGTATTATCATTGTACATTACAATTATATCTATATTTGCTAAATCAAGAAGAAGTAAACATGTTGTTGCATTTCGATATAGGGTGAATGTAAATTGATCGTATGACGAAACGAAATAAGATTACACAATTGTTTAGAATACATGTACACACTAAAGACCTACACGTATCATACATTGATATAGATAGAGAGTTGTTAAATCATGTAATGCATTCATTATGATTCATACCTATACTCATAGTCGCAGTTAATGAATAGTTACATGTGATTATGTAATGTACAGTACCTAGTAAACTTTTGATATTATGATTCTAATTCTTACTACATTGTGGTTTACTGTAATAATAGCATTTTTATAAGTGAATTATAATATACATTTATCTTATAATGCAGGTTAATATTATGCCTATTGTATTTGTTCACTTTCCAATATTTTCCAGGTCACTGGAGGCAATAAAGGAATCGGCTATGCAATAGTGAGGGGACTTTGTAAACAGTATGATGGTGATGTCATCTTAACTGGTGAGCTTTCAACATTTACATGTTGCAGAGTAGGACAGATGAAAGTATTCTCTGCACACTGTTGCAGGGGTGAATATTGTGTCTGTTTAATGTCTCGTAATGATTATGATAATGATTTGCTATATTGCAAATGTATACTTGCCACTCACTTCACACGAGTATAGCAAAGCATTATCACTACATGACAATAACGCAGAGCTGAGAGTGAATATAGCATTGGATAACATCTATTATTCAACATACGTGGTGGATTTCTACTGTGTGTTAACGATAGCATAATCAACAGTGTTGATTATGCATATTTCGACCATTGTGACGTCATCGCCAGACAATGAATTCGCGTCATAACTTTGACGTCACAGGCGGACGAATCCTCCTCAGCGGACTGTGGCCGTCTCTCTAAATCCAGTCGTTTTTCGGTAGTTTATCGTGATTTATTCCAATAAAATGATTATGTTGAATAATTAGAATAACCCACGAGATATGAGTGAACTGTGAACATTAATTTCACTCGGGACATATTTTGCGTAATCACTCGTATCTCGTGGGTTATTCTCTAATTTCATATATAACATTTCAATGACTTCTTGGTGAATAAATAATATATTATTTATTGAATTGCATATCATTAGGTCCACTCCCCTACCCCTACCCCAACCCCACACCCACCCCCACCCACACCCACCCCTCCTGCAATACTAGTATGTCAAGGTAGATATCAACTTCATTTTCATTCAAATTCCTAGATCCCAAATCCAAATGTAAGCTATTCTTATTGACCTACTTTTGTAGTAATTTGTGAACAAAACTTTTGAGTTGAGTATGAAATCAAAAAAGTAGTGTATAATTGTAATCTCTGAACCATGCTACAGAAATAATACTAATAGTATTTCAATCCCTTTTGCTACAGTTCGAAGTAATAGGGGGGTCCAGGGGTCATTTGAAAATCTGCAATGCTAATGGTATCTGTGTGACCCCCTGAAAATTACAGATTTTACCACCTTTAACATTGTGCCTATTGAGAATGACCCCCTCATTATTTTCATTATTTCGAACACTGCGCTACGTATGTGCATAATAGATGCATTGAATCAACATTGACCATAACACAATCAAAAGGCCAATCAAAATGCTTCAGAAGTTTAATGTTGGCATGTTGGCAGCACGTGATGAAGGTCGCGGTAATGCTGCGGTGTCGGATCTCATCAAGGCAGGCTTCCAACCCAAGTTCCACCAGATGGACATCACTGACAAGGCCAGCATAGAGAAGCTCAAGACTTTCCTCCAGACAACGTATGGGGGACTAGACATCCTCGTTAACAATGCTGGAATGGCTTACAAGGTCAGCTGTGTTGAATAA
>JAUTBR010051004.1:0-10572 GCA_032361205.1 Pseudorimula midatlantica
AGACATTCAAGACAACTTTTCCTAATGGAATACTCTAAATGCAATAATGCTAGGGTCTATCTTCGTGTTTCGGTAAGTCCAAAGCAAGGGATTACACGTGACAATCATAATAGTGTTAAAGAAATCCCATATTCGTGATTAAGTTGGTTACTTAGACAGACAGACAGACAGACATACATACATACAGACAGACAGACAGACAGACAAACAGACATACATACATACAGACAGACAGACAGACAGACAGACAGACAGACAGACAGACAGACAGACAGACAGACAGACAGACAAACAGACATACATACATACAGACAGACAGACCTATTTTCTATTCTAAAAAACAAGCAAAGGTGGTACAAGAGATGTAACGAGGGACATGGTGAAATGTCTACAGGTATGCCAACACCCCTTGGTTTTAACATGACAAGTGGTTGCTACAGCCTCTCCTCCTACTACAAGCAGTCGTCTGTTAGATTACTGAACATACAGTGGAAAACGGAGTTAAATTCCAACCATACCTGGAAAGTAAAGCAGTGGAAATACCGCAGCTGAAGCTCCCATATATATATAATAGTAGTCGCCAGTATAATTACACATTTAATTAATCTAATTACGAAGCCATCTTCTAGATGTATCCCCGACCTAGTTCAAGTAAATTGCTTATCATCTGTATTATGTGTGCACGTGGGGTAGACAGCATAATGTTGACGTTTTGTTGAGTATATATTTACATTTTAAAGGATAATATTTGCCCAGTTTGTCAAATGATGTTTGACATCTGCAGGTGCGGGGGTTACATCCAATGTTAATCTGAACGCCGTGTTTTGTGGCCCGAGTCCCTATCCCAAACCAGTAAGAACTATTCGAGGTCAAATTCCATATCCATTCCGTTTAAATTCCCCACATTTCATGTTATTGTTAACAATAAATATGGACGTTGGTGCCTACGAATGGCATGTATAATAATTGATGATTTCACTAAATTTGTTAATATCATTTTAGAGGATTGAATGACATTGTACACATATGGCATACACACATGCATACAGACACGTAAAATCGTTTACATTACTAACTTGAGTACATGCTTAAGTTTCGTGTTCCTAGCATAATACCCGTCTCTCGGACCATCCCAAGTTGATACATTCCATATAGTAGAATAGTCAACAAAACCCTCAAATATCTTCCTGGACAATATCGGGAAAGGTGCGATCAGTATTACTAATGAGCATACTGGTATTTGCTAATAGAATGCGATTGAGCATTTAATATCAATATTATTATGTAAGATAATTAGTATTTGATTAACCCATCTAGCGACAGGTAAGGTAAACACGGAAAGGATGAGTTAATTTATCTCAAATTAATGGGCTGGCCTATATTTCCAGCGACTTGTAGGTTAGATTCCAGTGGAGGAATTACTTCCCCGCCGGACATCGCCATTAATAACTGACAGACGGACATGAGACAAATGTAATGTACATGGACAGATGACTGCCGTGAATTTGTCAAGAATGATAATTACATATCACGTGACAACATTTGCATGCATGCGCAATGATCCTAAACATTACGTATTACAGTCGTGACTGAATACGATGGCCAATGTCGTGTTTGTCGTTGGAAGGAGGATGTGTAAACATTCGGCTAAGCGGTAAGATTAGATTTGGTTTCAATGTGAATTGTTTTAATAGTATTTACTTACTTAAAAAAAATCCCCTTGGTTTGTGGGTATAATCACAATGCATATAAAGTAATTTTCAAAGGTAACATTTCAAAGGTCAAATATAAATATTTGGTAGAGTAATTATAATATGGAATCTTACTGCAAGTACGTTCCAGTATATAACGAAACGCGGAGGTGCATTTACTATTTAAATTAATGTGCAAGCTAGCTAGTATTTGTTTAAATATCTAGATAGGTAAACACGGAAATACTTGGTTTGTTCTGAAATCGCTCGTTTCCTATAGTGGCGGTGTTATGAACTTATCAACTTAGTGAATGTTGAGGTATAATGTTTGTGTTCATCAGTGCAATGAAGTTATCACGGTTAATTTACCTTTCGGTATTGGTTGGCCATTTTCACAGTAACACAGGGGCGGATCCAGACTTTCAATTTAGGAGGGGGTGGGCTCAAAGTGTATTTATGAGGGGGCTCTTAATTTCAGTGATTATTTAATTTAATTTTTATTATATAGAACTGTAGTTAACATCCTTCTAGGATGACTTTCAGCATACACGTCTAAAGATTTGTCAATATCAAGTGTTATAACCCAACCATAATACAAAATATATTTTTATTTAACCAAATTCTTCAATTCTAGAGGGGGCGCAAGCCGGGTGAGCCCCGCCCCTGAATCCGCCCCTGTAAACACAGGAGTTGGTATTTCTTGTCCCACTCCTATACATTGTCTCCGCAATCTCACTGAAATACTACGGAGAGTTTTGACAAACCAAAACAATATCGCTATTTTGGATACATTTTCATATCTACACGTATGTAACACCAACTATGCTGTTCCTAATAATGTATCCCGATACAATCGCGACACGTGTTATGTAACATGACATTGTGCCTAGTTACATAATCATATATACAAGAATATACCTCCATACGCCTATATGTTTATGTACTGTCAGGCTATACGAGATACGATGATGTAATAGTAGATCATGCAGATATTGTGGTGTCGTCGTCCGCTACAATGTATTACTATACTATAGTTAGTGTCTCGATAACTGAAAATAATATTGCCTAACACACAGAAACCGATGTAGATTTCAAAGTCATAACTGTCGACGATTCTACATAGATTCTAGTACATATTTCTCAGCAAATCGCGTTTTACTTGTTGTGCTAGATTTACAAGGATTGGCTTTCAGTGGCAACGCTGTAGGCCTAGATGTTCCGTAATACCATAAAGTACAATGTTACGTGGGAATATAATTGGTCTACAAACGTACTTTGTCAGCGTGTTATAGTTTATTATAAAGGTTGTGCGTGACCGCTCAGAAAGAGGCTGCGAGAATGTTTCTCTGTTATTCCTGCGCTTATAATGTACGTAATTCAGCATATTTCTTTGATGCTAACAAAACATCCCAACAGCAACATTCTCAACATACCTGTAAAAATGACCATGTCGTAATAAATGAGGTCTCTGCTATTTTCAGTGAGTACTGCGACACAGGAACTGGTTATTTACATAAAATAGCACACGACGGATGTTTGGGTTTAGCCGTATAGAAGGACCATTAAGCTAGATCTTGGTTGAATATTGGTATTTTACTTCAGCCAATGTTAAACTGATACTTCTTTCTAATGCAGATACAAACAACAGTTGCCTATTGCACATGTATAGAAAACATAACGTTATGTATTTTCTCCATCCAGTGAGAACGGAATGTTAAAGACGAGCGCACACGATTTGCTATGGCAGCAGTGACACGGAGATGTTGGCACGACGACAGAGATGATTGTTCCCTGGAAGGTGGCCACAATGTGTGACAGTTCCAAGATGGCGGGTGGCCGCAGTGAGGTTGACGGCGACCCGGTTCTGACGTCGCTCCTCAACATTCTGCGAGGACTGGAAGAGGAAGAAAAACTGTCCAATCAGAAGCGAAGATGTTTCCGTCTGGTGGCGCGTGCACGCCGGGACAGGATGTTCTCGGCACCGGAAATAGTGAGTTATCTTTCTGAAACATCTTCAGTATAATCAGTCATGACGTATTTTCACGACTAATATACACACACACACACACACACACACACACACACACACACACACACACACACGTGCCTATAAAGTGCATACGTGAGAGTGAGTGAGAGTGAGTGAGTAAGTGTGTATGTTAGTGAACTATTGCCATGGTTGCTGTAATATTTCACAATAACCACTGCACGTGTCACACTGTGTGTACTCCAGCAAGGAGAGGGATAAACATTTAATTCAAAATGAGAAAACAAATCTTAAATTAACATATGCATATACAGATTTCCCCATTCTACCACTTCATACGATCCACAGGGTGATGTGGATCACATATTCTAAGCATGATCCCCACATGGAGTGTATGTTACGAGTATCGTATACTAGTACACCCAGAGAAACATACGCACGTAATGTGACTTTCTCTGGGTATTAGATGTACATCAACAGTTCATACTGACATCCTATATGCCATATTTGGCGCTGTGCTTAGATCTACTTAGTCAGCGTTTACTTATGTCAATGAAGTCTTCAAACATATCATTGAAGTCAACAGTCACTGCGAAACTAACCCAATCAATTTTGAATTGTATAATACTACAGACATCGTTTCGTTAAAATATGACGCTTCTTTTTCTTTTATATAGATATACTATAACCACACTCTGTCTCTAATAAAACCATACAATAGTAAATAGGCATCAATTGAGATTTAAGCTGTGAACGATTCCTCCACATTTTTCCATACATTCATTTAGTATCAAAAGGCATAGGTTTGATAAACACATTTACAATTATATGCTATAGAGGCTACATTGGCTTCTATAGTAGCGCTTCTAATTAACGATCTCATACTATACTTGATTTGTCAATGACCTGTATATATTATCACGCTTCACAAATCTATCTTTGTTGGTATGAAGATACACTTCACTCGGCTGTGTTACAATCAGTACAAACAACGAAGTATGTCTTACATTGTTATCATTCACTTATATTGACAATCAAATATATATCCATGTCAATTGCAATATATTGGATATACTACACCTCCACGTGCTACTACACACTACAAAGCTGGACTGTAAGACCTTATAATATCCTAGAGCTGTGGCATTCAACCACACAGTGCTCCCGTCAATGAGATTAGTCACACGTTATGGACGCCGTAACGTAGATCTCAATGTAAGATTCTCCCGTCAGACTTGTCAATAGAGCTAGGGCGCCAATGCAACACCAGTAATTCAATGCCATCAACACAGGCAATAAGACGTCATCAGTACGATATTTGCTATCCATACAGTGTACAATACGTCATCAATGCTATATTATGAATACAAGCACTTAGCAATGCCATCTATACAAGCAGTCGCTGTCGTCAGTACGATACCACTAGTACCATGTAGTACCATGCCAGTACTAGCTTGTCATCAGCACCATGTATTTAGTACAATGTCATTTAAAATACAATGCCATGAATACAAGCAACACAATGCCATCTCAACGATGTTCTAAATGCAATGCCATCGATACAAGCTTAGTACCATGTCATCAGCACCATGTATCTAATATAATGCAATGCCATCGATACAAGCTGTAGTTGTCGTCTTAGTCTCTGCCATCTCTGCGATCTCTGCCATGTCATAAATACGATTTCGTCTTGCCTGTGTCCAAGGAGGAATAATTGATATACGATGATAGCGACTAATCAGGTCAGATCATACGTTTTACTATTGGTGCCAATGTAAATAATACATTAGTTATTAGTGATTATTGAACAAATCAACATTATGATCTTCAAAAAGTTTCTCAAATAATGTAATCGTACTTCCATATCTACATTACGTAAAACGAATGTCATAAGTCGCAGTATCGTAATAGCGTCATTGTTTCAAATGATAAAGGAAATGACAGTAAATTTAAATTTATTAATACTTTTGTTTTCTAACATATCCACGACCCTGCTTATCTTTAGTGGACTCGCCCGGGGTCGAATGTCATTGTCATCAAACATTGTCATGTGTCATGGGCAAATGTTTGATTATCAGACGAGGTGGTCACTTCCACAAACAAGGACTCTCACACTCAAACGCTAGCATCGACGGCAAGATAGATTGGACCGTACTAAATTCCGTATTGAAGTTTATACCGTAGGCGGGAGTCTCCGTGAAGCTCACACCTTGCCACCCTACTGGCGACCCCGCTGGAGGTCTGAGATTGTCTGCGGAGAACTCTGGGGGTAAGGAACATTTAGTAGCATTTACGTAGTCTTCAATATTGTAGTATCCCGTTAATGGCTAAGTCATGACTTTCTTGACCTTCTCGACAAAGGGAATATGTAGTCCTTGTCAAAGACGTTTCATGTCATAAATCTTTGATTTCTTTTTATATTTTATTAGTAATATAAAATGGCAGTTACCAAATCTTTTTTTAAATACCATGAAACATCTTTGAAAATGACTAGGGAATATACAACTCAAATTGCCGATTTCCAGAACTATTAGCTCTTCTTAGTGGATGTAATACGTGACATCTTTACTGATGTTATTGTGACCCATGCATAATCACAAGTCTTCATCTTCAAATGTCGTAATAATCGCATATCATAGTCTGTAATAATCGCATATCATAGTCTCAGAACTATTGCCTGGCAGCATGCTAACTTGGCATACTAAGGTTATGTAGGGTTGTGCTGTCAACTAACTGGTATGCTTTTCATGTGTCTATGCCGTCATTCCTACCAGTCTTGTGGGGCCGCTTTAGTTGGACCGATTTGTGTAACCAATATGACGAAGTTGACAGATGGTATTATCAAATATGACATTAAATATTTTCCAATTAAAGTATTTCTTTGAAGGAGGGTATTAAACACACATGATTTGTAAGTAGTATTGAACGTTATTCACATTATTCAACATGTACCTTTGTCAGCCCCAACCACACACCTATTATGTCCATTCCCTTTAGTAACCGCCGACAACCACCCACCACCCACCCTGTGATGGGTACACATTGGTAGAAAGGTCAACAAGTCAGTATACTTACTTTCCACTTACGAAGTATATGTTTTATTAACGGAATAGTAGCTAGTGAAACTACGTTTTGATGCTCTCTCGATAAAATTGATGTAAAACAGTCTAATGTTTTATGGATTCATTGGACATTGACCTCTATTATACTAATTGCAGGTCGTAAATCAGCAATATATTCATCTAGTATGAACGGTTCTTGCATTGACTGCAGTATGTTCTTGTAACTTCCTATGTGTAATCAATGGTACGTGTGTACGCTGCCACATTCAAGGAATCACAGTTGTACGTAAGGTAACTCAAGAGCGCATAGTTCACTAGGTGGGTAGATCTAATAGCTTAATGTGTTTGGAGGGTCTGTGTAAGATAACGGAGACAGTTACGCTTAAACTGCTCTCGTATCGAACACCATATTAACTGCCAGCCATAACCCCCTTGAATACCCACATGTCGTAAAGCCATTCATCTAGACTATTCAGGTATGATAATCTATCTATAAATTCACACAATCATTGATATATCTTATAAGAACTTTCTACACATTATTGCCATAAATCGATATAACAATTTAGTACCAATTTAAGCTATTCTATTTGATTATACTTGATTGTATTTTGGACGGTAGGCAATATAATAGAAGTAGGTCAATATAATAGAAGTAGGTCAGTTTGTGAAATGCATGAATTTAGTGCTCTGATATAGTCATATAACCTGGTAACAGTCGTCTGTCAGCTGGGAAATTGGGAATTTGTTCCTCTCTGATATTCATGAACACTTTCCTGCTAGAAGACATGTTAAAATGTATTTGTTACGCTTGTCTGATCGGAATATCATATTGCTGCGATATTAACAATGAAAGTCTGCTGTACTACGTCCTATAATACAACTCAGAACATTTGTAGCTATAATGTATTGTAAAACCATCCTATAAAGATTAATAGCACTTGTAGGTGCGTGTCATATCAGCAACTATTGGGTCATCACTTGCAACCTAAGCAATAGAATGGATAGAATGTAATGTTAAACTATCTTGACAAGATTATTAAATGTTGGGCCACGTGGAAGGTAACCATCTTTACCGGTACCTCTGTTCTCGGTAGTCGCACCCGAAATACATTCCAGTCTCTCTCCTACGCTTAGCGAATAATCTCAAAAGAAACAAGGATGTTGACGAATGGATTGCCAGCGACTATTTCTAGTCAAATTCTTAAATGAGTTACAACGGAACGTGAAGACTTAGAGATGCTAATCCAGAGATGAATACTGCTGGAAACCAGAAAGTCACAGAGGACATACAGCTAATATAAAAAAACTAGTAATGTCGTTGAACTTGAAGCCTCGCCCTGTGTACTATTAGTAAGTCCAGGATGTCTTATTTTGTCATCAATACAGTAATAACAATCGCTATATAAACTGCCAGTAACAATGAGTTCCCTGCATTTGCATTTAATTAGGGGTTTTACGTAGCTGATATTTAGCGGACGGGAGTTCCCTGATAGATACGGACTATCTATACAAGCACCTGCCAATCCTCGTAATACTAGTATATAGTTTATTGTCTTCTAAATGAATTCACTTCAGTGATAGTCAGAGCAGTACAAATTGGTCTTGACAACTTGGGCCGATATCAATAGCATGGTTTACATGGCAATCATTTCCAACACCTTCTCAACAAGCTGTGGAGTTAAGACAAACAACAGCCGAGCATCCAAGGTTCGTGAGGCACGTTCTGAATGCACGGCAGTGGACAATGGAACTCTACTCCCGGTCATGCTCAGTTTGTCTTCTCACAATCGTCAGAAAAACACTGTCAGTCTAGAAGTCGCCTTTTTGACAATACGGCCCGCTTAAAGTACACAGAAGGCATTTCCAATGAAATTCAAACACTTATCGATTGAAAATAGTACAAAATGTAGATTTCATCACGAACTAACCGTTATTGACTGTATTAATTGCATTAACATTGCAGGATATGTAGTATGGATCGAATGTATACTTACCATATTTACATATTGTCTATTGACTTCTATGACATGTGAATTATATTTCTTTTAGAACGATATCATCACATAATGCCACCATCGGCAAAATGACAAGGAAGTGCACGAATTATCCAGAAATTGAGCTGTATTTGCTAGCATTAAACATTCTGCAAGAAATTAGTCAATAATTCAGTTTTGTGAAAAGATACTAAATTAGTGAGTATACCCGTATTTAATGTATAACATCGTGTCTGAGCAGTCTGTAAACACTGATGTACTCCCAACCTCTGAGACTCTTATGGTCAGACTATCGGTCAGCTATTGGTCAACTTCACGTAAAAGCTCCCATCTCGTAATCTGAGGATGTTGTAAAATGTCACATTTCCGACATATCGTAAACAGAATGATTGTACACAAAGCCGGAACAAGTACATACTAAGTATTATACACGTATGCATATCTCCTTACTACCGCAAAGATGCAAAGTATTTTTCACCTTCTCAATTAACACATCTGCAGTTTGCATCGGGACATTTGGGTGGGTTTACTGAACATCAGACCTAGTTTGGGGTAAGTGTGTATGGAGACTTATGATCTTATTATGTAACATTTTCTTCAGTTGCTTTCACAGTGTTTTATCTGGTAATGATATTGGCGTAATCAATATATTTAACATTGATACCTACTATGTTTCGACAAAAACCTGTAGATATTAAACTTAATATACTATGTTGTTGGTGCAGGGTCGTGTATACTTTCCAGGCTAGCACTAGTTTATTGTTATAGGTAAGGTTTGATATTATCTATTCCTTTAGTGTGTTTTGTTGGTACATTTCATCATCAAGTCATCGAATTGATTTATACCAGTAGTTAAATGTAATACTCTAATATAACACAATAGCGTAATTACTATTATTAGCGCCTATAAGAAATGTCTCTATATATGATACTGGCTTGTTATACATCTAGGATGAATATATCAATCAGGAAAAGGTTAAGTCCCATGTTGTTAGGTATGTATTGAAAAGGAAACGCATTAAATTTCGAGAAACTTAAATGGCAGAGTATACTGTTGCGGATACATAATCACGGATAAAGTCCGAAATTGACAAACACTTGGGAAACTCAATACCACCTTATGTCAAATGTCACTGTTGGCCGTGAACTTTCTATTTCAGCATAACACTATATAATAATGGCATACCACGTAGCCCTATACCGTGTGTATACTAATAGATACTGTTATAGGTCATATACCTGTAATGTTTTACAATGACCCACATAGGTAACGGGGGTATATAACAGTACTGCTCTTTAACGATCCACCCGGCAATGCTGTCAGACAGCAAGTCTTCATGTTCAGCGACACGAGACCAACTGCTCCTAGCCTTCAATCATTGCAGTCGTATAGGTATTAGCAGATAATAACAGATCAGTTTACTTACACCACTGTAATACTGGCCGACGATACCATCTGAGCACATTCTATACGTCCTCCGGATTACCATGCTAGTCGCTGGAGTAGGAAATGAGGTCAGTGAGGAATTAGTGTAGTATAGGAGTCTGTCCACTGGTAGAACTGGTCTTGCGGCGAGACGGTTACTTATACACATGTTCTGGACGTTTGTCTGAAGAGTTAGACATTTGTAAGTATATTTCACATCTTAAAGTAATACTACAACACTGTAAATGATGTGTGCTTAATTGACGTAAAATTGGAGAGATCACCTTGACTCAACAATGTATTTTATGTATGACGTATGAGTATATTTTACTTTAAACACTAAATCCAAATGTAGACCGTTACGTTCCATCCATACTGCAATCGACAACTGACATAGACATCATTCAAT
>JAUTBR010051115.1:0-10735 GCA_032361205.1 Pseudorimula midatlantica
AGATTTTACCACCTTTAACATTGGGCCTATGGAGAATGACCCCCTCATTATTTTCATTATTTCGAACACTGCTATCTGAAAATTGATATTATGTGCTTGTGTGGCTGTTCTCATATGATACAATTCGATCATGCTTAACCCTCTCCCTGCTGGAGGTAACCAGAGATGCCCCAAAGAAAAGTATCTGTGCCTACTCCAGCATAGAGACGGTTAAAATAGCTTTTGCTGATTTAGACAGCAATAAAATAATTCTTGTTTTTTCTTGTGGAGATCTGGTAAGTGTTGAAGCAGGTCCGTGATCCCATAACATTTTGCTTTCAGCTGCGAGAGACCCTGTTTGAAACGGAGTCTAACTTGAAATACGTGCAAGGGAGAGAAGCGCAGGTTAAGCTGGAATGTACAGAGAATGTCTCAGGTACCATACTGTTCATTTGTAGAATAATATATAATGCTATTGCAGAGTCTAGTGTTGCATGCGTTCTATGGATATGAGGTACGACCGTTATCTGTACAAATATTGACACATATAATATATCATGATTAATATGAAGCATTGCAGCCTAGTTGGCAATTTAGGTGGCATCATTGCCAGGAAAATGTATGGCAATTTAAGCAATTTAAGTAGTGTTATGCTCATATGAAAAACGCATGGCCATTATTATCTTGGCGGAATTAGTTCCCAAATGATAATTTAGGGAAATCTAGGTAGCGTCATTCCCAGGTTAAATTGTTTGTCATGGTCACTACAAGATGAATAATTTACAACAATCATAATGTTTATAATTCTAGGTGATGGGTAGAACATGTTTGGCAATCTAGGTAGTGTCATTGCCTAGTAGAACATTTATGGCAATGTACGTCTTTGCCAGGCAATGTAGTGTCTTTGCCAGGCAATGTAGTGTCTTTGCCAGGCAATGTAGTGTCTTTGCCAGGAGGAGAACCCAAGTGTATGTGTATTTCATCTGTCTATTTTTACTGTAATAATGTGGACTCAGTTTTAGGAAGGCTCCATTAACTAATGACTTTATTAGCTGTTGCTGTTACCTGGAGATTAATGTTCACTTAGATAATGGCTGCATTTTAAATTGTTCAAATTGAACATTTAGCTAATTATGTGATAATGACAACATTGGTACTAATGCTTGATTAAAGTTGGGGATTTCCACTAAATACTTTTCCGAATTCCATTTAGAAGAATAGGGAGAGATTTGCAAAATAGAATATCTTGATATTGTACATAAGCCGAGCTATAAAATGTAGACTTACAATAACTATTTAGAATTTCAATTTACAAATGGAATTTTATTGTTTTGTATAGATATTGGCTTATTCTAAACGTTCAATCGTCGCAAATGGGTGAAAGATTCCTGCAGCGACTTTAAACTCCCTATTCACTCACTCACTCACTTTTCAGTTATGTTATAGAAACGTTGAAATGATTATCAAAAAATAGTTAATTATGACAGTACAGATTTCTGCATGTTGCTGTAAGGTCCTTGGTGTCAACTGTGTAAGACACCATCTAATGTTCCTTTGTTAATTATGGTATTAGAAATATCATGAAATTGAATAATGTTATAGAATTATTCCTTATCTATTAATTCAAAATACTACCAGTTACTTTTCTGATTTTATTATTTTAATTTAGACTCGAGGTATCTGGAAGAATGTATACATACACGTCAATGAAATAGTTGCTGTGTACATGCTAGGAGTCGGTCAGCTTAATATCAATGGGACAATGATTAGTAGACGTCTAATGAGTCTTGAATAAATTAAAGACAGTAAACATTGCTGGCATGCCGTGGAGTCCCATGTTAACAAACTAACCAGCCTGCTATACATACTCCCATAGCAGAGTTATTATCACTGGCAATCTACCAGATCCCCACGTTCCTGCTAGATTAATGAGGCCCAGTAATTGACCATAGACAGGAGTATTTGCACAACTGTAATGTTTTTATTTCCTGACATCGCAGCTAATAAAGATCTATTTATTGGCCTCGGATGTCGTAGGATTTGGAAAGCCGTTTTATCAACTTGATGTATTACTGTCTCGGCAGAGTTATGAATATGCATGATGTGTGGAAATTGCTCGTGCAATGTTTTACATTCATACACATTCGTATTTTGGTATATCGTTTAGTCATCTCGCTGGCTAGGAAATGGTGTTTGTCAGGTCTGTTGATATTGTGTAATTACAAGCTAATCCGATTAGACTGTCTTGATGGAAATGATAAGACATGGCAGACTAGTATTACTGCTGTATAATTGTTATTTTATCTTTACTGCTTCGTTTTCTGCAACATTCAGTGCTACATATATTGCGGGTTTCCTTTTGCCCTAATCTGAGAAGTCGTGGTATAAGTGAAAGAATCTTGAATTTTAAAAAAAGGAAGAAACTCCAATTTAAAAAAATATGAAATATGAATAAATTAATTACAAGGGACTGGAATTATTCAAGTTTGATTTTGAATTCAATTGTGTTGTCTTCATGTGGATTAATGCTGTCCTGTATATTCTGTATGGACCGTTTTTCCTTTCAGAACTCATCAAGGATGTCCGTGCGACTAAAAAATATGCAATAAATCCCCCATTGACACTCCACTCAGATAGAGAATTTGGCAAGGCTCAAGATGATATCACTCATGATCTATTCTTCGATTCCACTATATATGAAAGGTATGTGATTTATTTTTACACCTGAAATATTAAATATGACAATGAATGATAAATCAAAATAATGGATAAAAGAAATAATACATGTAATAATATCCCTCTTATGGTAGTTGAAACATTCTGTAAAAGTTCTGCTGTTGATCATGATGGGGAAAATTGCATCATTTGTTCATGTTATGTCATATATCTCTGTACCTGATTAATTTATTACTTTTATCTACTTATTTTTCCTGTTTCATATCAAGATCTGATGTGTGCTATGACTACTCATCAAATTCAGAAGAAGATTTTGACGAAGAACTCGGTTTCACAGCAGAAAGCATGGTAGGCATGCGTGTGTGCCACAGTGGTTGCTATGACGATAACCCACACCCAAAATGTTCATGTTTCCTGAATGGTTAGGTAGCACAGGGTATAGTGTACCTGATTACATTCGGCATTCATTGACATCATCCATATGATGCATAGTATATATTTTAAATATTTCTTTTCATGTCGTTATTGCATATTTTATTCAAATATGAGATTAATTGTAAATCACTTCCTAAATATTGATTGAAAATTAAGTATCTGGAGAGCATTATTAGACTCCGGTTGGTGGAGAATATACTGGTAACTATGTATCATATTCAAAGTATACTTTGCAATGAATTTCCATTGTATTTATATGCATATATTAATCATAGCCAAGCAGTTTGGAAATTATTTACTGATGGTATTGTGATGAATAGGTTAGATGTATTCCTAGGAAGAATTGTCAATGTCTGTCATTCAACTTTTCGAGAGATGTAATGTCACCCTCCATACAGAATACTTTAGATCTATATTACGTCATCTTAGATTGGCTTGCTTCAGGATAAATTTTTCATACAAAATAACTGTCTATGCGACAATAGATCGGACCAATTTCCATGTAAAGATGTCCATTTCGCTCTCGACACTTTCCCTCCAAGCAAACATTCGCCACCCCATCAACAGGCAGGCTTTAAGATCGGAGCAACTAACCCTACGCGGATGTAAGAGCCTTCAGTCTTTCAGAGAGAAATTGAAACTGATTTAAAAGTTGCAAGAGTGTCTTGGAAATATCAATCCGTCTAGTACATGAGCTTTTGAAAAGACAGCTAGTGAAAAGCTGGGAGAAATGGGAAAAAAAGGCCGTCTGTGTGCGCGGGCCGAGTGACTACTACCGAGATGGTAATGGGCTGCCCTATAGATCAGCCGATACAACTGGGAGGTAAATGACTGTTTACTCCCTTAATTCTGATGGCGTGGCAAGAAAGCAAACATTTCTACCTCCTGTCCTTGAGAGCTCATTTCCACTGGCGGTCAGTTTCGCGCAGACCACTCTAGCTCGGGAAGTCCAAGGGCACACTGGTAAATATTGGAGGGCTGTCACCTCTTTGTAGCGCGCATTTCACCCCCGGAAACAGGCTTCTTCGTACCACCGTCATTTTGCCATCGAATCAACTCGTTTAATTGGTAGGAACATAGAGTTTCGGCGCGACCTCTGACCCCCCAGCTCCACGAGTGGAAATAGGGGTGTGCTGCAGTGACAGACAATGCTGTTTGCTCTGTCAAATCGTTCTGCCGAAAACTGATTTGCCTGACCCTTCTGAAGCTGGATTAATCCTAGAGTCCCGACGCTCGAGACGAAGCTTGCCACGATCCTTCAGAGTCTCCCGTCTTATCCGACAAATTAAAGTAGTGATGGATTGTTTGTCTACCTCATCTTGTCCATAAGTCCTGACATCAGAAGAGAAGTTCCAAAATCTTCACAACTTCTAGTTAATTGTGGAATATTAATTAGCAAACAGTCGGACAATGGCGATGTTTTTGAATCTGTCCCGTCTAGTAATGAAAGGTTATCCAGATCAGTTTGCTGAAAGATATAATTATGGACTCTGGGATTGTGTTTTGTTTAACAGATTATTATGCTGATCATGATTTAGATTTGGTTGATGAGTTCTTTATCCATATTCAGTCCTATGAACACAAAGATAGTCGGTCGTACATTGTTTCATTCCACAATTGTTATCATATGGAGGAATACTATTTGGTACACTTGTGTTTTTAGTTAAACACTTGGTTCATCTTTTGTTTTGTTCCGTTTGCTTATACTGTTAATCCATGCAAAATTAAGAGCCAGTAGCTTCTGCTTGTTTTACCTAAACATTTGATTTAATATCGTTTAAACAAGAAAGGATTTCCAAACGCCCTCGTCGAGGTCTGAAATTTGGTAGAATGCATCCCTAAAAAATATCCTCCTGTCATTAATTTATTTTATTTATATTATTTTTGTCAGCTTTCTTTTTTATTTAATATCAGATCCATCAAAGTATGATTAAATATCAAACAGATCTTAAATCCATCGTTAAATAAGAACTTATTTTAGTCATGATCTATGGAAATTTAGTTTTTGTGGCATTTCCAATTATTTAATACTTGAGGCAGCCTAATCCAGCAGGGAGAGGGTTAATAACACATATAATTAAATTCTAAAACATGGTTGCATATGGTTGAAATTCGTGCTGCAAAAACACATTTAAAATATTTTCACAGATAATGATAAATTTTCCTATTTGTTTCTCCAGTTTTTTAAAACTGGTATAGCAATCTGTACCCTTTTTAATATTGTTTTATGTTGTAGAAGTCGACCTCGAAGCCAAGCGATAAAAACTGCTGGGTTAAACAATACGCAAATCACCTACTGACTCTGATAGAACGGGTGCTGAGAGAGAAGGAAATCATGAAGAATGAGATGAAGTCTATCCTAATTGAAAGAGATAGAGCTACGGCTAAGGTGACCTGTCCATACATTTATCTTGCAGTTGGATTATTTTATATTTTATAGTTTGAATGGCATACCGGTTAGAGATCAGGGGCCATACTCTCGGAACGTTCTTCCAAACTTCTTAGGCTAAGAACAGTTTGTACCCATACTGTAAGAATCATTAACTGTTAGGTTAACTGTTAGGTTAAGAAGTTTGTAAGAATGTTTCAAGAATGTCGTCGTCGTCGTCGTCTCTACTCTGCTATAACACTTTCGTGTTCGTGATTGAATTTAATTATGGTAGATTTTAAATATATAATTAATTACATATGTTAAAGGATAATTTGATTAAGAATTGTATTTTTCTTTCAAATAAAACACCATTCAAAACTTAAATAACAGGTGTATTGACACCAGGAGATGAATGCATACTACTTAATAGTAAGTTAATAATTGGCAACTGAATCAGCTTTGTGTGTGATGCATGTTTTACACAAATATACTAAAAATGTTCATATTTCACATGTCTGTCTGCTATTATGTTGCAGTGGAGAAAGGCAGAGAAAAACTTGAGAAAATATCAGGAGAAAGTGGAGGAAAACAACGAAGACCAAATGGCTGTAGAGGTAAGGTGTAGTTTTGTATACTTGTCCGTGTTCACAGAAGTGTAAGAAATTGTGTCAGGAACAGCCATCCATTTTTTTACACCGAGGGAGCAAAAGACATTGTTTGTTAGTTACTTCGAAAAAAAATCCCTGCTGGATTAGGCACTGCTCTATGGGGCATCTCCAGTTGCCCCCAGCAGGTAGAGGGTTAAATGTGAATGGCTACAATTGCTGAATTGGATACACCTCCAACAATTTTAAAGGTATAGTCTATCTGAAATGTATGTCAAGATTGTTCTGTGTTGAGGTTTTTCTAGAAAGTGATGGAAATTATTGACTTTCAGATATATAGCAAGAAGGAATCCTAAGTATGGGTTTGGAGTCAATTCTAACTTTTTTTAAAGTTTAATTTTAACACTTCATAGTTTCTTAGTAAGAAATCTATATTGCTGACTATGTGTACATTCCTTTCTCCTTCTGTAGTCTCGCATCAACTGTTTCATTAACACCAGAACCCTTGTCATAGTAATAGCTGATTAATATCACCACTTAGCTGGAAATAAATGAGTACCATAAGAGGTGAAATTGCAAAGAAAATTCTGTATTTTCGCTACAAAATGTTCTAATTATTGTACACTATTTATGGACCTTCGTTTTTCTTCTTTATTCCTTTTTCTTTCTGTTTAACACCTCCCGTATTTCTCCAGATGATATCCACGGCATAGTGAATAGAATCGCTGGTAATGAGATTCTTTATCTGTGTTTACACTACGGATCTTAATTAGCGTGTTTGGGCTAGGAGGAGACCCTAATTAATTTTGTCAGTGAACACCAATGCAAAAGCTCCATGCTTCAGCTTCTTGCATAGGAGATTAGTCCGTGAATAACCAGGCTTTTCTATGCCGGTTTTCACTTAAATATCGAAGAAAATTCCGAAGGCATAATTACATATTGATTTTCAAAGTTTTTATCCTGAAATTGACTTGATGTTGTGTATATTTCATAAAAAAGAAAATCCGGAAAATATTAAATATGACTATTTTGCAGCATCTTGTGTAATATGATTTCCAATAGAAAAATTGATAGGAATTATATATAATGTGTATCAACTTGTGTTGTATTGTAATGATCCAAATTCATTTCCTGGAGTGAGACACATTTTACATTATTTTTAAAAGTATTTCAGCAATGTTACAGTTATATCAACATGATTTGCTTTTGAATAAATAATCTGCAACAACTAGGCCAAATAATATAACTACACCAGTTAATGGATAAATAAAGAACAATAATTCATGAAACTATTAATTGTTAGCCATCTTAGAATCACATGTATTTTTACTTTGGAAATGAAACCATTTCAGCATATATGTATTTTATATTTTGTAGACATTATTTTAACACATATCGGATATTGTCGCATATATGTCTGAACGATTCCTGGTGTGACGTTTAACACTCTCCATGCTGGAGGCAACCAGCAATGCTCTAAATAGTGCCTAAGCAGAGAGAGGGTTAAACAACAAATCACTCTTTTTCTTACATATTGGTAATTATATTTAGATAAACATTGTACTTTGAGATGTCAACCATACCCAATGTAGTTATTATTATTCCTGACGATTCCATCATAATTCCTGCACACTTCACTGCACCATGATGCTTACTTGTAACGTTGACATTAATAAAAGAAAAAATACTGTCTGCCCAAAGAGTTCATATTTGGAGTTCTCATTTTCACCTGGCATTTTTGTGTGAGCTCCAAGTCTGTGACTGAGTCCAGATCAAACACAGCTTGTGCAACTCTGACTCCGCGGAGGACCGTCATCAAAGGCCCGCCGAGATTACCCGCGTAACCCTCCGATCCCCGCGTACACACAACCAGGCCCATCATGCTTGCTTGTTCAGGCCCGCCACTCACATCTACAACACTTGGCAGATTGTCGCGGAATTAGTTGAGTATATTCCACCGTCCCGGAAATACTAGGCCATGTTAGCTGACAGTTTGGCTGCGACTTATCTTGCTTCCTTCTGCCTTTAAGTAAGTGTGAAAAGTGTGGTGCACAAAGTGCAGAAGGCATTGTGTGTATGTGCGACTGTTTGCATTAAAGTTACGTAAGATAATGGTAGGTTGCTCTGTGGTGGTGGGAGCTAAAACAATGGCTCTGCCAATTGTATGTTGATGGGGATATGTTGAAGGCTGTTCAGGTATAAATTGATATTGCTCCTCCTGCTATAAGAAATTGGATGCATTTTTTTTCTCAATTTTGTATTTTGGGAAAAACGTCTGGTAAGGCCAAACTGTGATAAAGATTTAACTGAAAGTTACTCTATGTTCATATTAACTGATAATTTATTATGGTGTCTTTGACAGTATATTACACTTGTCACAAATGGGCGAAAAATTCCCTAAGCGATGTTAAACTCCATAATCACTCACTCAGTATATTACTTATTAACATATATATATATATATATATATAATATTTATAATGGTTAAATACTTACTTCAAAAAAAGAGTATAAAAAAAGAGCTATTTGTGTTCAAACTTAGCATAGAAATATTGATATATTCAGGGTTCTACTTTGGTTTCAATTTTTGAGAGTCCCGGAACACATTTGTTATTAATAACGCGCGTCCAAACTGGCATTTTTTGCGTATGGGACACAGAATTGCGTGTTTGGAGAAACCCTGTATATTACTGTAAACTTGAACTGATTCAATATACTGTTGTATATATATCGAAAATAATCATCACTATTATATTTATTCATTCGTGAAATGCCCTTCATGCACTATCAGCCTATATTTTCAAGTTTCTGATCAAACTTTGGCAAATATGACACATCCATTGGCAATAAAGGCAAACCAAGTAGGTTTTTTCTGACCAAAAGTCATCACCAATTGAACCTTGCAGTTTGATTTAGTGACCTCTGTGATGGGTTCAGTCCTGATGGTAACGGTTTCCGTGCACCCGTCTTGATCTGAGTCTGAGTTGATGCATAGACGAGGTCTCTTGCTGTCTCAATTGTAGTTTGAAATATTGGCACCTATGAACGAAGAATGATCCATCATAAACAAATTCAAACATTTAAGAATTGACACTAGTATTCAAGATGTTTTCATTCTAAAATAGTCTTACGATATCTTCTTTAAAAAATAAAGAAATTATTTTAAAAAAAGATATCTTCTTTATTGAAAAGCATGTTTGAATCTATCTAATTCGATGTTTAGCTGTTCATATGGTTCTTTATTTTCTTCCTTTCCTTTTTTTTCTTTATTTTTCTTTATAGATTATTATTTTTAACCATTGGCTTAGTGTGGTGGCCAGGATCATGCAGCGGTATCATGTCGGACTACTTCTTGCGTTCAAATCTGACCATAGACCCTGCTGATGAAGATTTAAATGCAATTGCTTGTATACAGAGAACATATACCATTCTCAACATCTATATCAGTTGTTCACTGGTTTTGCCTTGTCGCAAATGGGTGAAAGAGTCCTGCAGAAACGTTAAACTCCATATTCACTCACTCACTGGTTTTGCCATATTACAATAACTTATTGCAATGTAAAAGTATCCTAACAATGACAATACAATAATTTTAAACCAGCAAGATATATATTATTTTAAATATAAGCCTGTTAATATAGCCATTAATAAATAATCACAATTTATCTTTTAAAGTAATTTTCACTTAATAATTGTTGACTTTATTAATGCAAATATTGGAGTACCTGCTCCTTTTCCCTGTAATTTTTTGTTGTTATTTTTATTATAACGATAATATTCGCTCCGCAATCTACCACAACTGATACAGATTCCCTGGAGATCGGCAAACTCATTTTAGTAATTATGGCTCCGGATGGGGGGAACCAGTAATTTACTTGCATCACAACAGTCATGAGGCATCATTAAAGCAGTTTTAATACAAGCTTGATTGGAGGCGGCCGTGTACAACAAAGCAACTCTAAACATCTCCTCACGTTCCCCACTTCAATTTTCTACCTCGTTGCTCCTCAAAAGGGGACTTTACCGGCGGACTTGAAATCTGGCAGGCGAGAGAGTCCATGCTGCAGAGAGTGTTCGTTGCCGTGTCGAGAAAACACGGTACGCTGACACATCGTATTGGACGTTGTTAATGTGTATGAAAACGACATTATTTCGGCAGCGACATGCTATGAACACGGGATTGAATACTAGTCACGCCTGGACGAATAATCAAGTGATAATAATTTAGAACGTAATGTTCAAATGCATGGATAAGAATTTTGAAATGTGGAAGTTATTCATACCTGTTATTAAGGAAATGGGTGTTATCAAGTTAAGTACATCTGTTAATCAATATGACAACACTATTCAATTTGTTGTTATGCCATTTTTACAAATAATACGGATAATAATAATATTATTATTTTGTTATTATCCCGGGGGGAATTTGTTGTAAAATGTAAATGTAAAATGTTATAAAAGGCCTCAGTAAAAGAAATGGATACAAATTATAAATGAATAAATAAATAAACGAATAAAATAATAAATAAATGAATCATTCATTCATACATTCATAAATTACAATGTACATACCGGTATGTAAAAAGTAAAATTAAATTAACGTACGACTAATTACAAATATGATTAAATAAATCAAGTGCATCCTATGTTTTTATTCATTAATCCCCAG
>JAUTBR010051338.1:0-10972 GCA_032361205.1 Pseudorimula midatlantica
TTTATTGTCTCTAAATATACGAACACCGATCATTTTCAATTTTCGTATTTTTCTAATAATTCGAAAGGCCGCAAATTCATCCGTTCGTATAATTAGAATAATTACGGTAGTTAGTATCCTAGAATTATATTCATTAATCTGCCCCCAAAATTAATCCATATTCTAAATGTAGCCATATATCCTGAGTTTTATCCTGATGATTTAAATAAAGCTGTCAGTTCTATATCTTGCAAATTAGAAAAGATTATAAAATCCTTAAATTTAAATAAAGTGCTGGGTTTTTTTCTTTATAAAATTTCGTTGCTTATGGGTGAAATAATTCCAATGCAACGTAAAACAATGACTCGCTCACTGTTTGGAAAATGAAAAATATGTTTATTTTAAACTTCCTGCATTGGTGTGAAATTATTACCAATCTAGTTAAATACTGTGCTATGCATCCGTGTGGTAATTGACTGTCAGTTGTGATGTCTGTCCACACCCAACTTCCACTACTAGGTCGGGCAGTGAATGTAGGAAAATGTAAAGGGCAAATACGTCATTTATCATCCCCAGCGTTTAGTCTGTAGTGCACAATAGTGTGTCAATTTCACTCCACTTAGCAGAGGTGTTGTATATTTTTTTCCCTCTTGCCTCTAATGATTGGTCGTTGACAGAGGTCATGACAGTTTTATGTAAACAGATATTGAGTGTTTTGTAACCAGAAATTGACATTATCGTTGTTGAAAAAGTATTAATTTGAATGTAAAAAGGAAATAAATTGGTATTATTTCCAGTTTTCGAAATAATGAAAATAATGAGGGGGTCATTCTCCATAGACCCAATGTTAAAGGTGGTAAAATCTGTGATTTTCAGGGGGTCACACAGATACATTACAAATTTTCAAATGACCCCCGGACCCCCTATTAATTCGAACACTGCTTTCTCTCAAATTTAGACTTGATTTGTGAATGATGTACAAAGTCAGGAAGTTGGTTATGAGTTGTCTCCCCTGTTTTTAGGATCACGTCTTCAGACGAGGTGATGGTGACCCAGCAGCTGCAGACTCTGTACCAGAAGGAGCTGGTGAAGGAGATGGAGCACGGCGGTGTGGTCAGACAGGTGCTGGACACCAAGACAGGTCAGCAGCCACTGCAGACAGTACACGTCCTAGCAGACAGTACACGTCCTGGCAGACAGTACACATCCTGGCCCAAAGATTACAAAACCTTTATGCGTACAATTTCATGTTCAACTCGGAATGTTTTATTCCAAAGATGTCATGTAAAGTTTAAGCTTGAGCATGGAATTGTACTCAAAACATTTTGTAATCTCAGGGCCTCACAGACAGTGCATATCCTAGCCCAGAGATTACGAAACTTTTCTGCATATGATTTCATGTTCAAATCGGGGGAAAGTTTAATTCAAAAGATGTCATATACATTTTGAGCTTGAGCATGGAATTGTACTCAAAAGGTTTTGTAATCTCGGGACCTAGCAGACAGTGCCGTGCAACTTTATACACTTTCAACACAACACCCAGAAATGTTATTGTTTATCTTTACACATCATTGTTTCGGGCAGCTGTACAATCCTTACTATGGAGCCCCGAATTAGATGAATCTTTCCACTGTTTCAGAGGTGAAGATGGTTCAGCAGATGTCCACCATATCGTCAGGCCAACAGCCCACCATCGCCATCATCACCGCCCAGTACTGTGAGAAGCTGGCCATTGACGCCATGATGGAGAACAAGACCACGTACATGAAGTACAAGACCGAGGGTGAGTTGTCTCCCTTGTTATATTGCGTCTGCTCCTGAGTTCAGTCCGACAAGTATTCTGTGACTTTCCTTGGTATTTTTCAATGGACAATATATTTTTTTCAAAAAAGTCTGCAACATTAAAAAGTATTCTCAGTACGGCATTGCAGAAGAAGAAGAAATGGCTGACATATTTTGTGTGGTAGATCTGCGTGGTTTGAGGGTTTAGCTATCGAGAGAGAAAATCACCCACTGCCCCCAAAGTTACAAAAGTTAGTTTGAAATAATAGCAACTTTTAGACTAATATTTCTTCATTGTCAAGGTGAATTATGTTCTGATGCCGTTTCAGGTGAATCTAACGTGTACACTATCGGCTACATCGGACAACACAAGGTGATCTCAACCAAACTGCCAGCTATTGGGCATTTCAGAGCTGCTCAGATTTCGTCTGGAAACTCTACAACCAGGCTTTTAGGTGAGTCCATTCTGCCAGACTTGTAGGGGTGGTCATTCTACCTGATTTCTAGGCAAGTTAATTCTGCTAAACATTTTGGTGTCCATTCTATCAGACTTTTCAAGCCTTGACGTAACTGAAAGAATCTTGAAAGTGCCATTAAAACCCTATTTTAAAAAACCCTCATTTGAACAAAAATTAAAATACCAAACCTTTAGGTGAGTTCATTCTGCCAAAGTAATAGGTGTGATCATTCTACCCAATTTCTTGATATTCTCCATATTCACTCACTCACTTGATTTCACTCTTACCAGACCTTTATACGGGTACACTATATCAGATTATTTTGGTGAATGTCTAATTTTCACAACCATCATATATGAATGAATTTTGAAAGCAGCGCTAAAACCCAATTTAAAAAGAAGACAATTAACAGAAAACAATCGTGACCACAGTGCTTGCTTCTTTTTCCAGGAACTTTCCAGAATATCGAGCACGTTCTGGTGGTGGGCGTGGCCGGAGGAGTTCCGCACGTGGCTGACTACTCCAAGCACGTGCGTCTTGGCGACGTCATCATCTCCCGCAGCAACGACAAGGGCTACATCTACTACCACTGCGAAAAGATCGTGCAGGACCGCGAGGGCTCTGTCCACTACAACCTGAAGACCTGGGCACCTCGTGATCTTGTCCTGCAGAGGATTGCCGAGCAGATGGAGGAGTCCCGTCAGGCCAACCCCAGTTACGCCCCCTGGGAGCGCTACATCGACGACGGCCTGGAACTTCTGGCAGGGCAGGAGTCGAAGTTCACGCGTCCTGCTGCCGCGTCCGACCGCCTGTACATCAACGTCGGGGAGGGTCAGGTGATCGAGGTCCAGCACCCAGAGCCACCAGAGGGCGTGACGGCTCGCCACGATGTCCCCCGGATACTTTTCGGGGTCTTCGGATCGGGCGCGCGTGTTGTCAAGAACGATTCCATCAAGCTGGACTTTGCCACGAAGTACGGAATCTCCGGATTCGACACCGAGTTCGATCAAGTCCTGGACTCCATCTGCGGCAATGTTAAAGACAGTTTTATGTTCGTGCGAGGGGTGGCAGATTACAAAGATGGAAGTCAGAACAAGGAATGGGCACCATATGCAGCTCTAGCGGCCGCGGCTGTTGTTAAGACCATCATCAAGTCTTTGCACAATCAGCAGCTAGATGATCTGTAGGCAATGTATTACGTACTCGCGCTCGTTTTCATGCATTTCATCCCCGTTTAGAATTTGGCAACGGTTGGTGCTTTGGTGAGGTACACTTTGGTTGCTGCCATTCTCCTGGTCTTCCACTCAACTGACAATCTAAGAGCAATGTCAAAAATGTTGTGGATTTTGTGAGAAGATCGTTAAATTGTCGCGGGGGAGGGCGGAATTTTCAAGTCTGACATTGATGAATGATCATTTCTAGATGTGTTAGTATTGCTAGAATACAATACGCTCATTTCGGTTGGTATACAGTTATTTGCCCCAGCATGTTGTAACATTGATTTTCATAACATTCTGATTGGTGGTAGTGTAGTATAACATCACTACTAAAGGTGGATTCACACTACAGTGTTTGGAAAGTCAGTCCACACGTTGGCGAAATTACGTTCGGCACATTTCCAGCGAACACCACGTTTGCCAGCATTTGCCAAGTTTGCCCAAACATCGGTAAATACTGGTTGAGACACTATAGTGTGAATCCACCTTAACACGCCTCCCCACTTTACCATGTGATCCCATTGGCTGTTGGTCACCTGGTGAGACACTGTTCAGCCAATCACTTTAAAGCTTTATTTATGACCCATCCTTTAATTACATCTGGGGTTATGAATAGGATATTACACAATGATCTATTTGATGTCAACTTTATGTACCTTGTAAAATACTTTGCATTGTTCTCACTTAATCGTCATGTATGGGTAAAAGATTCATACCGCTATGTTAATTAGCAACAAATTGCCCACTCCTTGTTAAGATTTACAAATATTCGAAAGAATGAACTTGGGGTTTACAAACTACTAGTATTCGAAAGAATGAACTCAGGACATAAAATTCAAATTAAATAGAGCCTTGTGTAGTATTCTACAACTGAATTTTGCATAATGATTCAAAACATTCCCAAATAATCATATTAATAGATAGTATGACGAAATATATTAATTGATAAATGAAATACCTGTAGCTAAATAGCAGGATGTATATTTAATATAAAATATGTCAGTGTGCTTTACATTATTTATTTGGACATTCTTTATGTTTTAGATTTCAAGTACATCAAATTTATTATTATTGATACCGTATGTACGAATGTTGCATCTTACCATAATATATGGAGGTAATATGAAAAATCTTGTGTATTAACTTACTAGCTTCATAGATGATATCTATATTATGTATTAAAATAATAAAATATATAGCATGTGATTTTATGTGTCTTGCGCATTCTTGCCAAAGCACCACAGTATTTCCAAATTCATCCATCATAACCATTGACATTCCATCAGTTGTTGCCTTCAACATGAGAGCTATGCATCCGTCGTACATCTAACCATCCCTTCCATGTTAGCCAGATATAAAGTGCTCCAGTTAACTGTTATGTAGTGTATACTCTATATACTACCGTCACAATCTAAGGGAATGATGCTACATTGATATGTCCATATTTACAAATGTACTGGCTAGCACCTATCTCTGGATTGTGTAACAGTGGTAGTTTTCAGTCGCCTCTCTGAACGAAATCAATACATCACAATTATACGCTCTCTTATTTGTTGACGGTAGTATATGTACTATCGTCAATGTAGGAAATTGATGTGTTTAATATGAATTTGTATCGATGAACCCGTATTGTCCCAAGTTCAATGGTTGCCAATCAAATATGCATTGAAATGGCTTATCATAACTTTTTTTTTGTATTGTTATTTTTTGGGCCATTATGATTTTTTGATTTTTTTCAATATATGTTTTTAGGTTATAGATTACTTGGTCTATCAAACATAACAAATAAATCTTTATGCCATATTTGTGGTTTTTGATATGAATAGCAAATAAAGGATTACCTTACATTTGCAAATAAATAAATAAATAAATATCTATCAATCAAATTATTTACCAAAAAAATTTAAAAATTTTTTTAAACTTTGTGCTCAGAATTCAGCCTCGTTCCAGATATTGTTTCAGTTTTAATGCTATACTAGTGATTGGCAGTTACTATCTTTGTTAAATATATATCTGTCTATATATTATATAATTGCTTCACCTTCGCCTTAACTCGCCTGATTGATGCAAAGAATTGTAATTTTAGTTCACATACAATGATTGTTCAATTGAAAGTCATGACAATATTCATGACAAGCACTCAGGATATAGGATTTATTATTATTTATGCATATCTCTTTGCCATTTTTGGCAAAATAAATGTCCATTCTTCGAAATAGTAAAATCAAGAAATCACGTTCGACTTACCATGGTTTAATACTAATCATGTTTTAAGTTTGAAATAATAGAAAAGAATATATATATGACAACAAGTGCTCTTTTTTTAAGTGTGTGAGTATGTTCCTGTTATGCATTAATTTCTATATTCTCATTGTTCATAGGCAATTGACAAAACAAAATGGATAAATAATTAGGTATTTAGAAATTATGAAATGAAATATAATATTGATTCCTTGATACCCACATAGATTCTTGGTATTATATGTTGCCCTTCAGGTTTTCTCTCCCCATGGTTGTGTTTCAGATATATATATATGTATACTTTAAGACACATTATTGTTAACAACATTATTTGTTCTTTGAGCATTCACCGTTATTTTTATTAAAAGTATTCCTGCCGTTAACCGTTATCAGCACCACTTTGATCTGTGTGATAATTCAAAAACTGTTTTAACTTTTCCATCTTGTTTGTTCTACGGTATTACCTGACTACCATTTACAAATTTATCGAAGATTAAACATTGGTTTCGATTTTTTTAAATATGTTGTTTATGAATCCATTGGCATTTGAATTATTGTCCTAGCTTCTCCAAAATCAACTGCAATTTTCATGCATTTGTACAGAATTTATTACAACATTTACAAATATTTTATATACAAAAACCAAGCTATTGTTCATAGGTATTTAAATTTGAATCAAGCACATTCCCTTTGTTCCAAAGTTGTTTCTCAAAGATTTGTCTCCCTTTGTTATAGTACACAGTGTTGTACTAAACTGTACAAATAAATTGTAATCTTTTATTTAAATAAAAGATGAAATATGTCTATTCAAATAAGATATATGTCTATGTTGCAATAACAAAAATGTTAATAAACTTTACAACTAGTAAAGGGTGAGTACTGCAATCTTATTAACAGTTTTTCAAGACATATATCTGTTGAATTTAAGGTGTGTAAATTTTATTACTATTAAAGTGACTGATACACCAAGTTGTAGAGCTGATGATCCTATACCACATAGTGTGATTGCTCTATATATTACATATGCCCAATAATAAAAATGGGCATATGTAAAATCACCTACAGTGTATAAGTGGTTTTAATTTATTGTTTTCGGTATTTGCTTCTCAAAGCTTGTGTCACTCGTACTGTGTATATGATCTTTCTACATTTGTGAATACCGTAATATTATTGTTAATGTTTGAAGCTTGTTATGTCCAAGTTCACTTCACTCACTGGTGATTGTCTGATATGTGCAAATAAAAATAATCTCAGTTCTTTTCATCAACTGCTATTCGAGCATGGAGTGTGAGTGATACTGAATGAAATTAACCATATCCCTGCTGTATTAGATGCAGATACAGCTTATTTGGGCATCTCCAGTTGCCTCCAGGATAGAAAGGGTTAAATAGATGACATTTAGTCTCTTATTGATGTCTAAGTGTTGTGGATTTTCACTCTGGTGTGGATGTATTTATAAATTTACAAGCATTATATCTGAAAGTTCTCAAAGAGTTTTGGTTTATGAACAAGAGATGTTCGGTTTTGTAGTGGTTCGTTTCTGTGCTTCATTGCATAATGGATGAAAGATTCCTGCTGTGAGGTAAAACAATAATTCACCGACTCATTTCTGTGTCATTTCTCTTGCATACTGCTGTGAATATTTCTTCCTGAAGAATGCAATATTGAGATGCTTTGGTAGTGTATCCTTTTTGTAGAATTTTAATTTGCTTGGCAAACCATATTCAGTTTAGTAAAATTGATCATATGTTATTACTTCAACATGTTGACTAATCATATGTCTTTATTCAAGGTGATCATGTTATTCCTTGTTACCGGTATAGTGTTGTATTGGTGCTTTAAAATTTAATATAGATTGTGTGTCCTTCATTACTGCAAACCTTTCCTAAACCTTTCCTTCATAGGCTGATCAGTATGTATTCACATTCCGTAGTTTATTGCAGTTCTAGTTTGTAGCACAAATCATAAATACTTTTCTTTGCTATAATCTTCTTAATAATGGGTATTGTATTTGTCAATTTTAGCATTAATACAATTATACTTAATTACTGCAATAAAAAGCTTTCTTGACTGTTAGATGATTTGGGTATAGCGTAGATGTGTTTTTACTTTTAGATTGTCAAGCTTGTAAAATCATGTAATGTTCTGTAATTTGTGGTAAATAATGCTCAAATTGACATTGATTTAATATGTAAAATGCCTATTAACTACTTTTCATAGGTTAGTAACACCAGTTGCTATTCAAAGTATATGTGGTTTATCTTTATATCTACAATTATAATGTGTGCACAGGAATCGGGAAAAAGATTTGTGCGGAAATTCCTAACATTAATATGCAGCCATTTTATATACCAGTATCGATAATTTCAATCCTTGTATTTTTCTAAAAATTCTGGCTGATTAAATTCATAGAATTACTATACCTCCTACTAGTTGTAGATCTATACAACATTTAAAAAAAAAGAATTAAAACAAATGTTTTACGGTATTTACCAAATTTCCAATTCCTGTGGTTTATGACAAATTGTGGTCAGGACTGAAAAACGGACATGCTCGTTATTGTAGGTTTGCTTCTGTACATTGTAGGTTTGATTCTGAACATTGTAGGTTTGCTTCTGTACATTGTAGGTTTGATTCTGAACATTGTAGGTTTGATTCTGAACATTGTAGACGGCAGAGCCAAACATATATTGTACATATATTGTGAACATTTGACATAGACCGGAGCCTTTCAACGACCAATCCTGTGATGTGGTTATCTTCGATGTTCTGCTTTCATGTGTGAACAGTTGAATGTTGCCTCTTCAAACTGAATTAGTCGAGATGTTCGTCTTGTTGTCGTTATGTTAACCATCAGTTTCATAAGGAATGTATTTAATTAACATTTATGTACATGCATATTTAATTAGCATTTATGTCCAAAATACTTTTCCATACTTGTGTATGGTACATGTACATCACCATTTTGGTCAAAATACCTCTCCATACTTTGTTTTTGTACATGTTTATTTAATTATCAATTTTGTCCAAAATATCTTTGCATACTGTACAATTATTACACATATAATTGTATTTCAAATTTCAATTTTATATTCGAAAAAAATAGGCAATATGGATTCTCATCTACAAATGCTATGTTGATCAAGATGTATACCTAGACTGTTCAAAAGTCACTAAAAAATTAAAAGTAAATGTTTTGTTATCAATTGAAAATGTACAAAAATTGTGATAATGCTAACATATTCTGCTCAGTAATTTAGAATGTTGCAATTATTATTATTATTATTATTATTATTATTATTATTATTATTATAGATATTACCAATATTGCAAATTGATGTTGTCACCGAGAGCTCTCGTTTTATAGACTATCAATGCACCAATGAACATTGTGCCTTGTAAATGTTCTCAGCTTGATTGTCGTGATAGTTTCACAATTAACCCTCTTCCTGCTTGAGTAGGCACAGGCAATTCTTTAGGGCATCTCTGGTTGCCTTCAGCATGGAGAGGGTTAAGTAGCAATCCCAAATTGCTTGTCATGCTGATTCTTATTCCAGATCATTTCAGACTGTATTAACATATTGCAAACTGAAATGTGCTTCATGGACAATAAACCAATTATCAATGAGAATAATTCTTTCTTGTTGATATTATATATATTGCATACGGTATATAGCAAGTGAAAAAATCTTGAGAGTGACTATAAACCGAAATACAAAAATATTGCATACCAGTATATTTGTAATATTGATGGCAAAATAATGGACGTGAAGAATTTATATGTGGCTTAGGTCACAATATCTATAATGCCATCAAACGCCTGTATTTCGTGACAGTGAGAGATCAAAGCGCTATTGTCATCACTGATGGTCCAATCAGATGCATCCTAACATATATAGCTCTACCTACTAGTTGATAATATCTTCTCGTCATCAACCTGCTTCGTGGCGTAATGGTTAGAACGTCGGCCCAGAGTGCGGATGATCGTGGGTTCGATCCCCGGTCGTGTCATACCAAAAAAACGTTAAAAGTTGGTACTTGTTGTTTCCCTGCTTGGCGCTCAGCAAGGACTGGCCAGCTCGGGTTAGTATACTGTGTGAGTGGGGAATCATTGTACTATCTGCGACATGATATTCTAAGTGAACTAGCACTATAAAAACTGGTGGAAATCCAGACTAGTCAAGCAGTACATATGCATGCAAGTGAAAGAATCTAGAAAGTGACTTTAAACCCCAAATCAACCAACCAACCAACTCGTCATCTTGACTTTCAGACCAATATTTAATGAGCTTGTCATATCTTGTATTACAGAGTCAAACAACATCTCAGACTTGTGTTCAACTAATTACAAAATACAACATGAATTTGTTGGAAAATAATTTATTGTCATCACATGAAATCCTGAACGACTAAAAAAGGCAGAGCAGACATCTTCAAGGTAAACAATTGTATCACATTTAACACATAAAATGGCAAGCTAAGAAAAATTGACACACAACTATTTGGCAAGTGATTAGTGTAAATTAAAATACAACTGACATCACTCTATTGTTATATCAGTAGATTATTTTCAACGAATCTATCACGTGCACTAATAATCTACTGGCTAGAATGTTCTGTAGTTGTATTTTAAGTCAGATAACATCCTCATAACGGACGATTCATGAAAAGCACGAATCGTCTGTTCCTAGGATGTTATCCTATACTGAATACAATACAACCATGCAGTATTTTCCATGATTATGTGGATCAAATCCTGTTGTCGATGACTATTGGTGGATTTGAAAAAGCTCTATGATGAAGAATGTGTGGTAAAGTTCTTCCTACTACTTCAGTAACAACAGTAAGAAAGCCTGAATTAACACATGTAAATGTCTCGTCTGTGGAGGCATTGTGTGACCACATACTATGCACAGTAATTGTTTTCTGAGATTACACTGGTAGATCAAATACTTCCACAATGGAACATGGACACAAAGAAGTAAATTTACTGTCAAAAAATCTTTTAAATCTGTAAAATAATTCAAATAATCTTTTTACAAAACCTGAAATTTCTACTCGTCTTTCAGATCCACATTGGGGAGAAACTGCTTGGGTTAATGTGCTAGTGTTAATTGTCATCTCTAGAACATTGGGGAGAAATTGCTCAGGTTAATGTACTATTGTTAATTGTCATCTCTAGAACATTGGGGAGAAATTGCTCGGGTTAATGGGCTAGTGTTAATTGTCATCTCTAGAACATTGGGGAGAAATTGCTCGGGTTAATGGGCTAGTGTTAATTGTCATCTCTAGAAC
>JAUTBR010051449.1:0-11837 GCA_032361205.1 Pseudorimula midatlantica
ACATCAGTAAATAACAACTTTTGGGTGGGTAAATCAAGCGTAATTAATCTCAGATCGAAATTCGTCTGTCCATTATCGAGGTCTATCAACTGTGATATTATGCCTTTAAATTTGACTTGAAGATGAATTTTCCTTAAAAGTAACAACGGTTTCTTTCCCTTTCACCTAAACTATGGCAATTTGTCATTTAATTTTGATAAAAATCTCAGAGAATGTCATCTATTAATCATCGTTAGATTTGAAATAGCCAACAAGTTTCAGAAAGGCATATATCTTCTGATTTTTCTAATTAGCGTGTTGTCTTTATACTGGTTCAGCATAGGCATTATTTTATTTTACAGATATTGACCTCCGTTTGAAATTTTCAATGTGTACCATTGCTTGTCGTACATGGAATTTATAGCGAAACATTCATCTGTAGAATGTCTAGTTGTCCTTTTTTCTTCTGTTCTGACCTTGCATGAGCACTATAAGAATACACGGTCACTTACTCAGATACAACATTAAATGATCGACAAGTACATGCTTGTGTGCGTTACTTTTGTTTTTGATACTCTGTGAGACTATGCAATGCAGTTGAACTATTACTGTATGGATTCATGTAAAACCAATCAAACATCACGTTATTTATAATATGGTCATGCTCCAAACGCATGGACACGTGAAAACATCAATTTTGGCCAAAATGTGGCGGCCAACTTTGATTTTTTGAGCATAGGATATTTGTCCATCCTTATATCCATATATACCTACAAGAAAGAAATTGGCACTTTTGTCAGTCATGTAGCGATTTTTTCGCTAAGCCACTCAGCTACAAGTTGTAGTAAACCTAAGGTGCCACATTTTAATGAACTTTCCCGTTACCATAAATGTATTGAATTATTTTCTAATCTTAGCCTGCAATAACATTTTAACCAAACGTCGATAAGTTCTTTATAAATAGTATTAATATTGACTTTTATTGTACATTTTACGTATATACAAATTTATGTTTTATATAATGTATCATTAGTCTCTCATAAATCGCGGAGAGATTGGTCTTAGACTTTTTTACTTGCAATTTTAGTATCTGGAAAATGTACATGTTGTCTTTGAGTGAGACTTTAATAAATACATCTGTTTGTATGTATGTCTGTCTGTCTACAAGTTCCCTGTGCACCGGAACAGCATTGGATGTAATTCACCAATGGAACAGTTTGACAAGACACGCAACACTGGAACAGTTGGCAAAATTACATTATAATTCCCCTTGAAATATTACAAATCGATTGTTGAAGACACTAATTCCATAATTGAATAATCGCATTTAAACCAAGTTAAAAACTGTAGTGTTAAACGTAAAGACCCCTGCGTCAGTGATCACATGTGGACAACCCGACAATTAAAAAGCTTGTTTAAAAAAAACCCCTCTAAACAAAAGCAAAATACAGACGTCTTTCTGGTTGCCTTTGCGTAACTTTGTAAGACTGGTAGAAAGAAAGTATGTTTTGTGAAACTTCAATTTGAACGACCAGCATTGCAGAGCATATGATTTGGGGAGTGCTACAATGCATGACAACTTGGCCTGGTTAACGTGTACTTGAAAACGTATATATAGATGTGCGCGTGTGTGCACTTTGCAAATGCAGATAATAGGAAAGCTTATTAATGAGGCATTATACATCTACATAACAAGACTGCTTGACATAACTGTTGATAACAATTAATATGTTTCACCTGTCAGTACATGGACATAGGAATACTAGTATTCATGATATTGACCAATTGGTGTTCGTATACTAGTATACGTAAATCGATGTTACATGACATACTAGGTTAAATAGAATGTTTATTCGGCGATTTACGAAGTTGTACTTTTGGAACGTGTAAGGTATACGCATGTCCTAACAATTTGCAAAATGTAAGTGATGTGCGTTTAGTAGTTTTGGGGTGACGATACAAAACAGGAATATTTAACATTACCTGCCAGACCATACTGAGAGGTATACTATCACAGATATTTATTGTCATGTTGGAGTAATGCTTAGCTACAATTGCAAAGTACATTCACGTACTTCCGAAAACCGTTCCACCTCTGTATGACAGACCACATTCCAATGCAAGTATAGTATACATGTACCCGGCCATTTACCAGTACTGTGTATATATAACAGCATACATGTATATATAGATTACATGTTATCAATGCTTTCTAACATGGTTCTAATAAAGCGTGACACATTCTTAACTTCTTTTATTTTAGTAGTACATACATGTATTGGTTTCTGGAAGGTGACTGTTAGAAACATGTAGATATTTGTCTGGTAAATATAATTTCCTTACGATTCTAAAATGAGAACATCTAGACAAGTAATGAAGTTCGTCAGCGATGGCTGGGGAGTTACAACGTTTACAGAATCTTTCATTTCGTGTGATGTTTCGCGGAGACTACGTGTTGGCGTAAATTATGAAAGCATTGTTGTGGCGATAACAATCGCCTAGTCTATATTATACTATCCTTTAGAGGTCCGTATGGGACGACGCAGACATGCTTGACAATATGCAATTAAACGTCGTGTGGATACAATTGGCGTGCGCGAATATTATCAACACTCCTTTTGATAAATTAGTTCCCGTTGACTGGCACACAGGCAGAGCTCTTGTGTTTTACAAATGATGCGCACGCAAGACATATCGATATATTGATTCTTGGTTATGAACGTTGGAAATCCGGATGTAGCTATATCAAATTGTTTTCCCCCTGCAATGGTTGGTGTAATAAAACACATATTCGTCACAGTCCTATATAACTATGCGTTAAGCAAATACGCCCGTCTTTCATCCCGCTGACAATTCTGTGGTCAGTAGACCAATTCCAGTCAGAAACAGGTGCCTCGTCTCAATGGGCGCAAATCTCTAAATTAATAATTACCCAGAGATGTAATTAAGTATATTGGTATTTGGATTTCTATTCAGCCGTGAAGCCTATATAATAACCTCCACACGTCCATTCATCAATATATTTATAGGGCAATTGACAATGTACAGAAATAGAACGGTTAGTGAGCGGTTGCACTCTGTTTCACTCGGAGTCGGCAGATTAGAACACAGCTGGGGGTCTGAATCCTTGACTCACCCTATGCTAATGACTCGGATTCGATGATTACACAAGCAAACAGTAGAGCAATATATTAATTTGCATATCGCAGGTATGGCCGACATTATTCAAAGTTTCAAATTTGTTTTTTTTCTTCACCACCCACGGTTGTACCGGAGAATATTTCAATATAATACAGTATATAGATCACAGATGGCGAGTAAATTGCATTGCATTACAATATTTAGCATTCATAGCACAAATACAAATGCACACATGCATACTGGACGCATGCATACATGCATACATGCATACATGTATGACCATACATACATACTTACATACATACAACCACGCATAATACATGCATACAAACATACATGGACACATATATGCATAACGTGTGTCAGTGCAGCCATGAACACTACACACACACACACACACACACACACACACACACACACACACACACACTTATACATATACATACACATGCACACGTTTGCACGAATACATGCATGTACATTTTAACATACCGGTAACCAGAAACAACAAAAACCCGTACATGCATACATACATGCATATTACACATGCGTATTACACAGGTTGTTAGCGTACATGTATGTCGATCGAGTTATACTATGCAGTTAAATATGGTTTTAAATTTTTTCGATAATGGCTCATTAACTTTACTAGTTGCAAGGTCAAGGATGCGTCTAAAAGTGTATAGGTTGGGAAATTTAAAATTTGATCTATGATAGCTGAAGAATTCACATTTAAAGAGGTACTGAAATTCGTCCCCAACCACAGGTGAATTGCATAGGGGACATTTTCTGTTTTCTCGGGGGATTTGACGCCACCTGCCGGTCTCGATTGGTAAATTATGATTACATGTTCTAAATTTTAGTATAGGTATTGATATTTGTTTTGGGAGGAGTAGATACTTTTCAAATGTTAACGATTGTTTAATAATGTTGTAATACGCTCCCTTCGTGCTATTTTCAATTTCCGATCTCCACTTTTGTGCGAGTTGGTCTTGTAATATAGATTCTACTTTATTGACTAACCACTGTCGATCATAGTTTTGAGGGGTTTTAAAATGGGAAGGATAATCCACAACTATTTAGTATACCTTTAATATGTTTAATCCATTTAATTTGGAAGTTATCTTGTGTCGTATCATTATTAAGTAATATATAAAGGGTGGATGATAGTTTATTAACATTACCATGATTGTTGATCCTATGCCAGAAATGTAGCCTTCTCTTAGAGATTTGTATGGAGATAGGTTAAGGACCAAGTTCCCCGTATACCATAACATTTGGGGTCGATTTTCGGAGACCAGGTACTAATTTCATAAATTTTTAATGGACTTTTTCAATTACGTCTGGGTAGGCATATCCCCATATTTCTGACCCGTAGAGTAATATGGGTACAATCATAACATCGAAGGATTTTAATATACAGTCCAATGGTAGGTTTGCATTTCGTGCTTTTTTTAGGAGGGCGAACATTGCTTTCGAACCACTATTCGAAAACTCGTTTGCAGCTAAATTATATTTGCCATTTATGCTTAATTTTAGACCTAGGTATTGGTAACTGTCAACAATTTCTATGTTGGATTGTCCAATATTAAAAGTTTGTTTACATGTTTTAGTAGGACCCCCACCAAATATGACATTTTAGATATGGTACAGCACACCCTAAGCAGAACGATAACTGGAGCATTCGTGAATGGCAGAAATGAATAGGACATGTCATTAATAAACAAGACCTGAATGGGAATGAGCCAATTAAGTAACCCAGTTTTACCCACACCATGCCACCCACAACACCAGCAGGTTGGCAGCCAGTTCACCCTCCAAGCGTGGACTCTTTTATCGCTTAGTCAATAGTAATAAACATGCAGTTCGCAAATAATTTACGTTTGCTTTAATTGACCCGCGATGCAAGAACAGAACACTATTGACGTGTTGTAGAAATAAAGTCCGCAACATTGTCGTTTTACATTTGGAAACTAATATTACAGAGAAGCGTTATGTTTAGGGGGACACACAAGACGTTCGACCAAGAGTCAAAGTCTTGAGTGTATTTACGATATATTTCGTTACGTAATTTTACAGAATATGTGTCTTTTAGCACCAATTTCGAAACAACTGTGAGATGCAATTGTACTGGTAGACCATCAACATTATTTCAGATAATTCAGCTTGTGTTCATATCAAGTCAACCGAGACTGTTGTTTTCCTTCTGTTTGGACTATACAATGTATTAACATTAGCTGGGGACCATTATATTCGTACTTACGTAGATAATGTTAGTGTCATGATCAATTTAATCGTGTATGCATTTTTAACACGATTATAATTTCAGAGAAGCTAATGTATTTAATGCCGTGCCAATGGCGATTGAAACTGTATAAAAAATATGTTATTCATGCTGCATTTATTTTAATGTGATAATTTAACATACGATGGAAAATGCATTTATTTTAACATTTCTCGCGATTTTCAATGCTTGATATCTCATTCCAAAATGCTTTCTTTCCAAAACTGTACGATTCTAAAACGCATAGTTTATAAATATTTTCCAGGTTCCGTAAATGGACATATACAAAATCTTCGTTAAACATGAAAACTCACATCGACAAAAACTCTCAATTTGAGCCCTACGCCATATTGGATGCGAGTAACTGCAGTTACCGTTATACGGTTATCTCCTGTGAGGCTAGCGCTTAGACTAGGTCCGAGAGCATATCTGTGAATGTTGCGAAACCTCTCTAATATATTGTTCGTGACGGACGAAATACTAGACCATAGCTTAACGAACACTACATTGAAGACATAAAAGTGCATTGATTGTGTGTGGCAGTTAATATGACAACGCACATACTGCTGCAAATCATGAATTATTGAATCTATATATGCTGAGAGCTCTCATGTTGTCATGGCAACAAACAATATTAAGAGTGGTTAGGAAAGAAGCCTATGTCTGTCTGTGGAATGGCGAAACACGTCAGCTAAAATCACGCGCAATACAAACATAATAAAGTTATGCTTTAATAATTAAACTGGATCGATTAGCACATTAGAAATCAAAGAAGAACAAACATGTCAAATTGTTTATTTACGTTTCACAGAAATTGTCATAACGTAACCGTATGTTCGGAATGAATAAATTGTGTAAACTTCAACTATCATAAAGACCACAACAAATAACAGGTTCTCATGTAGTTCACATTTAATGTGGGTTTTTCTTTTTATCAGCTGGGGACTATACTTGTCACATATAGTAGAATGACCATTTATAAGCAATCCAGAGCAAGAAATCTCATCTATGCCGTACTGACTCAAATAATGTAGTGCTTTGTAACCTACATATGAAGTTTGACAGAATTTTGAATGACAAGAATTATTGCATTAATTATTGCAATTGTTATTTCTAATTCATAGAGAATTCCTGTTAAAGCTGCATGTCGGTAGTAAATTGATTCCAGAATATGGCGACAGTCCCAGTCGTGGTCGGCAGCTTTGCTCTCGTCTTCACGAGGTTCCGTCTTATACCACCAGATACATAGTTGCGCAGTCGGAACGTATTTAACTATGCATGACTGCAAACCCAGTGACCTGGAGCGAGACGATGGCTTTGATTAGCTAGTTTATTCCCAGGTGTGTTACCATCTTCGCGCTCCACCTATTTAGTCTGAGTACGAAATTCTGCACGTTGAAGGTCCGTACCGGAATCAATCAAATTAAAATTAGATGAGATAGTATAGCTCCAAATATATATATTGACATATAAACCGGGAAACATGTTCAGATAGTCATTTAGTTGGCTGTTCATGAATCCCAGAAGTTTTCAAATAAATATTGTTTAATTAAAACAATAACGATCAAACACAACTGCGTTCACCCTTGATTGACCCTTGACCGTAACCAGCAGTTAACCAATCACAGCTTACCTTCGCAGTCTTGCGGGGTACATTTTCCTTTCGGAACTTGCTAGTATGTCCTTTTTTACGTTCCATGTGATTATTATTTGATACGTATAACGCAAGTATTTCACTATGTAGGTGATTAATGTGGGTCAAAATTCGTTCTGACGCTTGTCCCAAGGCAGTTGTGTTAGATCGATGACGATGTAAGCGTATGCCAGTATATCTCGGGAGCGAAACCTTCGTATCTAATTCTAATTAGATTGTACCGGAAACTTACGTAATCGGTCATAATGATACCGCATAGGTGGCGTGCTTGGTTTTAACTCGTGAAATAACTTGAGTGGAAAATGCATTGAAATATTAATAGGATTCTACGTCACTAGACGGAAGCCAGTCCACATGGGACATAGGCAAGCAGTCACCAATGGAGCGAGGAGAGGTTCTGGTCTGATGTACTTCATCGTGAATACACAACGTCAGCAGATCTTACACTATACTACAAACGCTTCTAAACGCACGACCGTCCACATGCTTAAGACTGCATTGCTCTCGGTGCATTATTTATATACCTACTAATTGTCCTAACCCATTTAGCCAATTTCAGAATCGGTTAATTGACTTTCCAGAAGGATAGTTTTTTTTCCTGGAATGATTTTCCAATTATACATCTTCCCCATGTTGGAAGCGTGTTTAAAAGAGTAAAATCCATATTGATGTAAAGAGTAAAATGGTATCATGTTATCACATTGTATGTTTGTGCAGTATATGGTCTGGTGTACTCTTGAGGATAGCAATAAATTAGACTATGTATAACTTCAAGCAGCAGCGGCTCTTAGCGTAGCTGGTCTGCTGACATAGACTTCTTTAAACATCTATATTTAGAAACTCTAAAAGACAGACGACGATATAATAATAATAATAATAATAATAATAATAATAATAATAATAATAATAATAATTATAATAATTATAATAATAATAATAATTTAACACAAATAATAATAGGCCACTTATAATGCGCCAAATCCACTCCCATGCTCTAAGCGCCACATTGTAACCTTCATATGATTGAAGATGAATATAATTTTGTATTTATATGCCCATTATACACCGATTTAAGAATAAAATATATGTCATTCTCAAAAGATGCCACTTTTTCTATCTTTCCAGTAACGATGCGTTTTCTGTTTTAGATAAAATAGCATCTAGCCATCTTCCAGCATTCCAACTGAGGTGCATTTGTGGTCTAAATATAACAAATTAACATAAACGACCAAACATTTATATTTACGTTGAACTGTAACGAAACTTACCGTTACGGGAAAGATATATCAAGAGAAAAATACATTTTGTAAATCAATTAATGTCCTCTGTTTTTTCTAGACCTAGTTTTCATTTGAGATCTTCAATACTGCAAATAAATAAATAAATAGTCGGTAATTGTCATCAGCATAGTAATTATAGGTGTTGCAGTAAAGACATTAAATATAATTACGCTCTAATGTATTACCGTCAGCATGCAATTTTCAACATTTGTTTCCTCTTATGCCGCTCAGCACAGCTAATAAACTGAAACTGGCAAGTTCCGCTGTCTTGACCTAAGGGAACATTATTTGCTCCAGTTTTTCTATGCCGTTATAGCAAACACAAAACAAGTAGGGACAGGTAAATAATGTTACATGAGCTGAATTAGGTACGTTTGTCAAATAATTTACAATGAACTTAGTAATCTAGCATTGACTATAAGTAATTGATGTGAATTTTCAATTACTAGCATTTTCCATAGAACTGTAAACCTCCAAAGTTCAACTTTTAGACCTAGGGACAATGTCAATGAATTGTCTCTCATTTGGACCCTTTAACAAAATAAATCGAGGTAAAATTAGTTAAAATACATATGAAATAAAAATTGCTATAGGTGTGTCTAACTCTTATTTTAAATATATATCAAATTTCATCTCAACATTTTTTTATTTCAACAATTTTATAGGCCTGGGACAGAAATAGTGGCATCTTTTGACAATGACTCGTATACGAAATATCAATTTATATTCTACGCAAACATTTTTTTTTATTTTATTTTTTTTATTATTATTATTTTTTAAAATTAAATTAAACTATGCTATTATGGTTAGAAATGATTCTATGTAACTGTTAGGTAATCTTCGCTTTCATGTGAACTACAAATCTGCATGTGCCTGAAGCTTACTAACATGAAATAAATCTCGTATAGGATCGAATCCTAGATACGCGTAGGCACTCAGTCACCCATTGAAGTATTGGCCGAGCTCGAGCATGCTTAACTTCAACCCGAGCGGTCAACCGTGCAATGTAACGGTAAACAAACAAAACAATGGTCAATTTTACAAGATACTAGTATATGCCAATGCTAACTCTAAATATAATTATACTTCACGAGAATCTCATCATTCAGCGGAGAATGGGTAGAGAATAGGTAGAGAATGGGTACCCGGAAAGATGAGATGTTCATGTGAATAATAACCTTGTAGCGCATTGAATGGTGGACATAAAACTCGATTCACACACACACCTGAAACGTGTCCTAAAAGCAACTCGGTTTCTTCCCGTCGAGAAATGTCAGCCTAGTGCATCTCACCGTAAGAGTCAAACGAGGAAGTCAAACGAACTTCCTCGCTAGTATGTTTATCCTTTCTAAGGATAAACTGATGACGCATGCATCATACACTTTTCCATGCACAGAGTTGTCCTACATGGATAAATGATATTAGTTCATAAATGGTTCATAGACGTTTTATAGCTTTTCACTATATGGTTCTGTCTGGCATCACAACCATGCCAAATATACCATACCCATACCGAACACTCCATACAACAAATGAACGCCCTCTTCTAATTACTGTTGATCCTAGGAACTCCAAGTGAACAATCAGCAGCTACAAGACCATCCATTAAACATGAGAACAAACCGAACGACCGTAGGCTAGACGAGGACTTTGATTGGTGGGTGTTCCCAGGTGTGTTACCATGCTGGTCCCAGCCGTCATTCCAGCACTGAATGTTTAACCTTTGTCACGCAACACCCAGCTCTGAAGAACATCCATGCTAGTAGTGATTACGATGTACACTCGGTGGAATTTATCGAGTGGAAATTGTATTTAATATTTAAAGTCACCGACCCCCTTGTGAGATGAATAAATGGGAGTGGAAGATGGCGTGTGCTTCAAACAATAACGTCAAAAGACAAGACCATCAACAGGTAGGCAGACAGACAGATATACAGGTAGGCAGACACATATATACAGGTAGGCAGACATACAGATATACAAGTAGGCAGAAAGACAGATATACAGGTAGACATACAGACAGATATACTGGCAGGCAGACAGACATATATACAGGTAGGCAAACAGACAGATATACAGGTAGGCAGACAGACAGATATACAGGTAGGCAGACAGACACATATACAGGTAGGCAGACAGATATAGAGACAGACATATATACAGGCAGGCAGACAGACAGATATACAGGTAGGCAGACATATATACAGGTAGGTAGACATATATACAGGTAGGCAAACAGACATACTAGTATATACAAGTAGGCAGACAGACATATATACAGGTAGGCAGATAGACAAATATATAGGTAGGCAGACAGACAGATATACAGGCAGGCAGACAGACATATATACAGGTAGGCAGACAGATATATATATCCCTCTATATCTCGTTCGATTCGTTCTCATGTTCGTTCCATGTATGTCTATCTACATTATATGTCTGTATGCACTTTGCACCATTACTGAGAGATCGTCTTGAGCAAGGAACAAACCTAACGTGAGCATGATAAAAATGGGATTCAATTTAGGGTTTACGGCACATGCTCGCCATTCTAGTTTAATTAATGAACCCTTTCAACTAGATATGAATCGTGGACAGGAATAACCCAGTAATTGTGTGTTATTGAACTGGAATGATTTAATGCGGAAATATAATTCTCCGGTGCAAACATATATAAAATCGTATCTGACCAAATGGAAATGCGTAACGTACGTGCAGATAGGCAGGCTATCAAAGAGTATAGCTTGTTATTTACTAGACATTTCACTCCCTCAATGGGCATAATTGTGTACTTTAAACCCTTCATAGTTATTTATTAGGTCCACTAGTTCAGATGTAACAATGGGGTTAATTTATATTTAGTAAACCAGTAATGACTACGTTCACGTTGCCGTTGGTATACTTAAGAATTGACTGATAGTTTATGTTACCTTCGTAGACGAAAGCCAATAAATCACCTAAACTTGTGACCTCAAGTCTAAGGACTGCCAACCATTGGTCTATGCACAACATAGCATCAGAAATGATGATCTATGGAAAGGGCTCCGGACTCGGATATCATTGGTCATGACTGGTGTATTAGAGAAGTCACTTACTTATCAGGGAAGTCACTTAATATAACCGACGTTCTCTATGCCAGTTCAGAAACGGTTTAGGTGCGGTTAATCACAACATATAGACGACACGTCTTCGGCTTATTTCATGTTGTTGATCAAGGTTTCCACTAAACGAACGCCCGAATAAAGTATTCATGCACAACCTAGTTGATAAATGAAACCATTCAACAAGTCACGGAGACAAACTCAGCGAATTTCATCTCATTTATTCCACGCGTGATGCTATTCTCAAATATAACACACACACAAATAGTGCAGTTGGTTCTGTCACTTTAAAGGCATAATATCACAGATATTTATGGTTGCTTTGGACTAGTTCTTAGCTATAACTGCAAAGTGCATTCACTTGACATACATAAAATCATGTTTGTACTTCCAAAAAG
>JAUTBR010051671.1:0-11834 GCA_032361205.1 Pseudorimula midatlantica
TATATTATAAACACACACACACACACACACACACACACACACACACACACACACACACACACACACACACACACACAAATCATATCAATTAACATGTTAGGCTGTTTTTGTACTGTCAAAAAACTTCAAAGTAAGGGGAATGACATGTGCAACGTATCTGCAATTAGTAGCTACAGAGACAGGGTGACGACAACATACCCATTACTTAGAAATACGACAGCGTGTGTATGTTTCGCTATTCAAAGATACCGCGCCTTCCTGAAAGGGTTACCTGATTCAATCACGAGATACATATCATTATATATTTTTTTCTCTCTACTTTTGTTATGAATACTATATATCTGGGACGAAACCTCTAGGACAACATAATTTGTAACCTATCTGTCAGAAAACCCCATTCATTATGTTCATAAAGAAAAGTGAATGGAGAAATCAAAGACTAAGTGGGTATACTATAGTTTTCTTGAAGAGGCATAATTTCAACATCCTACGTCTAAATGATTTCAAAGTGAAGTACTTGAATTTAATTTCATGTTATCCGGTGTATTATATAGTATTATGAATACGACACAGTGCGGTGTAAAGAATGATAACAAAAGAAGGAATTAGTGAGAATCGATGAGGTACTACCTCAGAAGCATGGTATACGTCTTGGGAATTCGACACAGCGAGGTTTGATTATAATTATATGAATACGTATTACATACTTTAATTGCAATTAATAAGTCTTCTACGCAAAGTTGTCATTGTAGCTACTGTAGGCCCACTCACAACATTAACAGGTAAGCACGTATAACCAATAGTCATTCTCACGGCGTAGGAGTATGTATTATATCCAAACACAATAACCTACTACTGTACACTGGAAGACAATTCATGTATACCGGTAAACAACTGCTGACAAAAGGTAAATAACAATGATTGTATCCTATACATAGAACTGACGTACGAGACATTCCGATTGCCACTCGGGGGGACGGGATGACACGAACTTAAGTCACGACACAGAAATATCAATTGGGAATTGAAACAAAAGAAGAATTGAGATTTAAAGAGATTTCCTTGGGAAAATTATGTGTCTGGTTGTATGACATCACGGGATGCTGGGCGCGACTTCGGGGGAGGGGGTGATAGGTATTAGTTCAAAGTTGTGCCTCTAAGAATTGTGAGGTTTAGACTGTGGGAAGAGTCAATACGAAGCTGGAGGGATCAAGACTGTCAGGACGAACTATAACAGTCTGCCTCGCTCTCAACTCGTACTAAGAAACTCGGACCTTTTGGCTAAAGGGAAGCATTGTGGTTTGTTTGAACGAGCGTTTACACTTAATAAGCTTGTATTAATACAAGAATTAGAAGATAAAGAGAAAATCGATTGCACCCGATAACCTCGAAAACTGTTTTTGTCCATTGGGAATCTGTTGAGCTTAAATATACATGACAGAGGTTGGTGGTTGTAATCATTTCCAGTATCGTACTAGTTCAAAAACCTGCTACGATGTACGTTATCGACAATCCGATTCTAGTACTGTATAATTGAATGTCAGACTCTTGATTCTGGTAAATTAAACCATCTATTACTAACATTATTGAACGTTTCTTTATAGTGTCAGATTCGTATTACAAATTAAAACCAAATATGAACTGAATTGCGTATTAGGCAACCCCATTTCAAAGAATTTCGTACTCGTATATTTAAATAGGGTATTGATACGCAAAGCATAAATTTAAATTGGGTTTTTGGACATGTTAATTGGGTATTTTACGCAAATACGCAGCTTATCTAGAGCTCTGAACATGTTTATTGTTTGACGAATTTTGTTTTATAAAGTTAAACAAAATATCATATGAAATAAGCTACATGTATGATATGGGTTACGAGAAGAGGAATACATGACATATATTATCCAAATAGAAGACACGAATACTGGACACTCTGTTTTTAGGATCATGCCATCCAATTACACAGCTTCAAGCAACGTTTGCCATTAATTAGACGTATCATGTAAATAAAATAGATTGTTATGGCAATTTGTGGAAACTTGTACTAACCGAACCAACATAAACACGAAAATACAACAGGAAACATCAGCACCGACCTAGATACAGTAACATTGTAAATTGAATAATAACGAGTTCTGAAAATTGGTTCTCCGTTTGTGGCGAAGGTATGGTGCCCTTTAATTATCCCCGCGCACGTGCTCCTCGAGAGGAATCGGCATTGCTCTGCTTGATGAATGTACAACTGACCCGACTAGGAACCGTCTAATAGAACATCTGTGACTGACATAATATGATGTATATTTCAAGGGGGTAGTACATTGCCCATGTCGATTTCACTATTTGGCGTCTTGGAGCAGGTATAGGCCAGTGAATGGATGTCAATGGGAAAGTAAGGCCAGTACTGCGATGTCTGACGTGATATACTGGGTGTAAACACGGCACAGCGTGTTGCAGAGCTTGTGTATTTCAACGTCTGGCTCAAGTAGTCGATCCATCACCAGAACTCATAGGAAGTACTTTCAGAAACATTGTTTTTTTGAGGATTGAAACCACGTTTAGGAAAGAAAGTTGACTTCCCATCTTAACAAGAAACATGTATATTTGCATTAATTGTACATCACCCGACTCAGAATAAATGTTATTAAGGGTAACAGTTTCCGTCAAAAACCTTTGTCAATACCTCATCCGGGTATTTAATCAGAAAGGCTGTCTTCGGGGCATGTTTCATCAATGGCGTGTTCAGACCAAGTGGCTATGCAAAGGAACTAAATGGACACTGTCCACGTTTCGCGTTTGAAATGTTTGCAAAAAGTTCATAAGAAGCCATCCTTCATCCGTAGTACCTATAATGACCCCACCCCTCCCACACAAGATGACACATTCTGCCCACCTTGATAACTTACCGGACCCACCCTCTTCAGTTTTAAGCCCATCTTCGACTGTTCTACGTGATTCATTGACGTTGAAATAGATTATACCACGTGACTCGTCGAGTTAATTGATGCAAATAGCACCTGTCACTCTGGTTGTTGTTTGATATGTCTTTTGATTGTATGCGATGGTGATACCATATTCATTCAAACTGATACACGTTAACAATTATAGAGAACAGGTAGCACATTTTTAGATCTAATATAATTATTAGATCATTTTAGTTTGAATTTTTCTGACATTTTAGTAAATATTTTTTATTTAAAATAACCTTCATTAAATTTTGTTAGGCTAGTAATCGAATTTTTATAAAGAACTATTTTTTTTAAATAAGTCAATTCTAGCTGCGATTCCGATACTGAAATTAATACCTGAATATGTTAATTGTTATAATTTTCCTTTCAGAAAATAATCATATTTTGTATACTAGTACTCCAAAAATACCTATATTAAACGGCATATAAACAAACACAACTCCAAAAATATCTATATTAAACGGCATATAAACAAACACTTTAAACATGCATAATACATACAATCAAACTCAAAATTCAAAACTTCACACAATCTTAAAATGATCATGATATGAACACAAAAGATAAACCTGTCACTTCGAAAACAACTCATTGATTTCAATCTCAAACATTTCACATTTACTAACACTTTTAGCATAGCTCTTACATTGAAGTGACAACTTCCCGTTTTTTCTATGTGTTAAATTAAGATATACTCATAAAATCCACGCATAAACTGTAGTTAATGCAACAATCCCCGTGATATAATCCAGACATGTGTGAGTATATTAAAACGGTGGCAATTATTTCGAGTGTTGCTAACTCCGCCTCTTAAGTGATATTTACAATGTTTTGACTGCCATTTATAATGTCTAATCGTGTTTATTGTTAATCTAGAAATGTGACGACGATCAATGTTATCAAGATGTGGTATGGACACGGAACTAGCTGTGTCTGTCTTTTAGAGTTAATCCTGCTAGAATTAGATTCATGAGTTTTCCTTACTTTAAAAAAATGTAAATTACGAATATACACGTGTGCGATCACGCTCTCCTGAACCCGTCTAATAAATATGCGGATGTCAGAATTTTCTGTTAAAGTATTTCATCTAAAAAATAACATGCAAATGAACGAAATACCAAATTCTTGAAAGACATCGGCTTCGGAAGGAACGGGGTAAAAGAAAATAACTGTTAAGTTGACAGCTGAATATGCGATTAAGCATATCACATTCGGTAGGGATAAGATATCATTGGCCTTTTGACAAGATGTGCACACACACACAAAAATCGAGATCAACAACTCTCTGTATTCGAATCATATTACAGAGAGCCGCATTTAAATATCTTAACAGTGTTGTACGGGTAGTTATCATGTTTGATACTTCGAGTAGATAATGCTATAATTTATTTAATTTATTTTTCTCCCAATGTAATTTAACACCTCTGATTTATTTTTTAACTTGGTGATGACATGTAATTAATGTCCAATGGCAGTCGGGCTCACGACGTGTGAATACGCACATTCCAAACATAAACAGATGCAACATCACGATATAAAACAACTAAATATTATTCCAGGTTTGAAAAATACATTTGTAAATTTCACAAATATGTTCCTTTGATCAAACACGCGTGTTCCCACAGTAAAACTATCCAAATGTCAAATAACTATATAAGCCTTTTCCGGGGGTCTAATGAATTGATCAAAGGTTATCTTGATACAACATTAATTTTAATGGGACCGGTTTTGCAAGGGGACATAGACTCTACCGTACATATATGTACATACATTGCCTACATCATGCTGGCCACAACCAGTGATAGCAATAACATGCTTTTAAATCAACAGTATGGTTAAAATATGGGCCTTAGAATATGACTAGCGGTCGTAGTAATACAATTAGGTAAATATATTAATAATATATACGCTACTACTGTCATTCATAATAAGATGTAACTGTATACTAGTATATATCGTATTTGTGAAAATACTGTAACACAATTTAAATATTATTGTTAAAGTTTCAACTATTATGAATAAAATTAGATTTGTTAATTATATTGACTTCCATGAATGGAAAAAGCCTAACATTCGGCAAAGCATCGCTTACACAAGACATCTGTGGATTTTCTGTGGCATACAAGTGTGTTTATACATCAACTTGCGCTACTTTTTTTCTGCGCCGTTAAGAATGATAGTAAGATATGTAAATGATAATAAAGTATACTCACAGCCACCGAACGCCCTCCGACAGTCTTATGGTAATAACTATGGATAATGCGCCGACCAGTAAATGATACAGTTTATCCGTGTTCATTGCTTCACGCTCTCAGCCGTCGTCCCGTTGTTGATTTCTCGGATGTCAAAGATTTGACAGCGGATGAAATTGACACACAGCCAGCTGACGATCCACACGCGTAGATCCCAACGTTAGAAACATCCCTGTAGACCAGCCCCCTCTTCGCTCCCACATCTCTCGTTTATCACATAGTAAAGAAAAATAAACGGGGGGTCGAAATCTCTGGTAAGTATATATCCCTTATTAGAAGAATCCTGCGATGTAAACCACTTTATCCTAGAAAAATGCGCAAGAAAACTTCCCAAGTCTCCATTGAATAAAACTATACTCCGTCCAAAATAAAAACTTTTTTTTCCTCCAAAAGTTTGTCTCACTCTCTTCAGCTATACGTTCTGTTACCACGTGTACTGAACGAGTGCTGGAAGCTGGTTCAGTTTTCGCTGGGATACCCTCTGTCTTGTCCGCAAACGTTAAGCCCCGCCCCCTTAGGACTTGGAGGCACGCTCTAGCGGCGCTACACGTGGTGAGGTGGCGCGTGCGCAAATTGACGCGCCGTCACTCTAAAAGATGCTATTGTCTCCGCTACAGTCGACTGGTTTGTAATCGTCGAGTATTCTCCACTGTTTTTGACACCACCGAGAGGAAGACATCTTGCAAAGCAGTCCGTCTCCTTTCCTGGCACGACTTGCTTCTAGACCAAACTCCCAACATTCAAGCTTGACAACCAGTTAAACATGTCTCCTACAAAACTGTGACACTTTTCGCTACACAATGAAGTGTTACAATGTTCACTGTATCCCCATGTTGGTTTGACTTTCAACTTGCACGGTTTAGCCATTTACAGTGAACCCGAGATCTCTTGTTTTATCCGAAGTAACGTTAAACTAAAATAAAAACTTATGTGAATGCCTATCAAAAGTGTCTTTTGCTGGATTGACATCTACGTAACGTAACACAATATTGGCAATGATCCCCCACCATACATTTCATGAATGAAAACTGAACAGTAACAATTCAACGACCATACTTATTAAGCCGAATACCATCCAGAATCATGTTCAGTTCACGTCAATTCTTATTGAGATATTGGATCCAGTTTGAGTCGGACGACTGCACGGGTAGAGAAGAATGGAATGTCTTCCGTTTTATTTACGCTGGAATGTGCAATCAACAAGTTTTTGGCTGCTCTATGTGTGCAGACAGACACGCGTATTTTGTCACTGTCATTTTGTCACAAACTCTTAATCAGGCCTGTCAATAAATCAGATATACAGTAATTGAATGTCGCGAGCAGAAAAGGTCAAAGTCGTTGTATTATATCTTGGTAGAAATTGACACGCATATAATGTGAACGATAGATGTATGACTCGTGAAGACCGTTACTTTCGTTATGAAATAGATTATAAGTACATACTCAATTCATTAATAAAATGGAGAAAAAAATAAAAATCTTCTATTATTGTAATGTAGTATAAACAGACGGATACTGTTGTTATGGAACAGATTATAAGTACATACTCATTTATAAAATACCATTTGTTCTCCTTTTTTTCTCCTCAGTTTTGTAATGTACATTTCACGCTGTCAACATATCCAGTGATTGTAATATACAATTCTTAACATGTTGTTGACTATTTTAGTTTGGCAAGGGTCTGTGCATACACTGTTACACAACACCATAAGCCTATAAGCATGGTCTACCTCTTTAGAAGGAAACTAGATGGTGTAACCGTGCCGTGATAATATAAGGTTGATAATTAACACGTTCATTTTCATATGTATACGAGACAGAAAACAATTACGTACATATAGACATTACCCAGCAAAGCCATGTACATGACATGGCGTCAATCAACGTATGTTGTCAGTATTTGACGGCCAGTTGACATACTTGACAACCACCTTATGTGATAACCAACATAAGTATCCTCGTTTGGGGCTTGGCATGTATAACTTTATATATTTTTTAATACCAAGATTTGAAAATCAAAAGAAGTTTTCTGTCACGACTCTTAACATTTCAACTTGATATGAATTATTAAAAAAAATATATATTTCGATTAAGAAAGAATCATACTTTTTCATTTTAGGAATTCTGTAGCATCAAAAGAGATACCTGTGGAAAATTAGCATAACTTGCCCCGTGACAAGTCTTACTTGACTGGACACGTGGGAAAGTATACATAACAAGCGATCATCATATCAACTTTTACGATCTACATATGCGAGAAAGTATTTAACAGTAAAAATATATTTGAGGTGTGTGAGATACCACTTTTCGTATAGTACAAGATTTTCAAATTAAACATCCAAACAACTGCTCCTAGTTCTGTTGTACTATACAGAAGCTTGAATGTGAAATCACACAAACTATGATGTGGAGTATACTAGACATGGTAATGAACCAGAATGGCTATAATAAAGTTATATCACATGTTGGAAAATCACAGCATGTACTCGCACCGAATGACCCCACCCCAAGCTCAGAACCTATGGCTCAATGACATACATATATAGGCTACATCTAGACGTACATCTATACATCTATAGGCTACAGGTCTACGTACATCTATAGGCTACATGTAGACGTACATCTATACAGCTATATATCTATAGGCTACATCTATAGATCTATACATCTATAGGCTACATATATAGATCTATACATCTATAGGCTACATATATAGGCTACATCTATAGGCTACATGCATACATACATCTATACATCTATATAGGCTACATTTATAGATCTATACATTTATAGGCTACATATATAGGCTACATATATAGGCTACATGTATACATACATCTATAGGCTACATCTATAGATCTATACATCTATAGGCTACATATACAGGCTACATCTATAGGCTACATGTCTACGTACATTTATAGGCTACATGTCTACGTACATCTATAGGCTACATGTATACATACATTTATAGGCTATGTATGTCTATATACGTACAGGGGCACCTTCATGTATGGTTGTGTAGTCACGATTATAAGTAGTGATTGCGGTAGTTGTGGTATAGAAGGGAGTTGAGAAGGTAAAATGAGTGCACATTGATCCATTGACCGGGGTAATAATGTAGCGCTATGAGCATGCTTCTGAAGAATGCTCATGGCGCAATGTTCACAATAATAATAATAATAATAATAATAATAATAATAATAATAATAATGAATAATAATAATAATAATAATAATAATAATATAAAAAATAATAATAATAATAATAATAATAATAATAATAATGAATAATAATAATGATGATGATGATGATGATGATGATGATTATTATTATTATAGTTGTATTGGTGATGATTATAGTTATATGCATGTGGTAGCATAATTATATAATAAGTCAATGTGGTCATTCTGGCCAGGGTGGTGGTGGTGGTTATGGTGGTTATTGTTGCAATTGTATTAATTGCAGTTCATTTTGGAAGCGGTGGCAGTGGTAATTTTAATCGTAGATGTAACAGTGACAATGTTAATGCTTGTGGTGGTGGTAGTCGTAGTTAACGTTAACGTTAACGTTAACGTTAGTATAGTAATTGTTAAATCACGGATTTCAACAGGCAAACTTCAACAACACAATGACGACAAGTGCAGGACAAGTGCAGGTCGGGGAATCAATTTGTCGGCCAGAGGGCCAGATTAACTTCCAAACTTCCTAATCCCACCTGCAGAGTGACAGATTGACGTGCCCCTTTAAGACCCACCGTCCATGTATCTCCCACACCCAGCCTAGTCACCCACCACGGCCTAGTCACCCACCACGGCCAGGATATGGCTCGCTTCTTACTCAACATAGTTACATGTGATAAATACTAGTATACGTGTTTGAGGCTAGAGGCTAAATACTGGATTTGTGGATTAAATATTGCGTTTTTAGTATGAAGGAGACGCACTGGCCTAATACGATTACGTATATCTAACCTGCAGGTAGACCCACAGCTTCCTTCGGCTATTGCTTCTACTTCTTCTTCTTCTGCTGCTACTACTACTACTACTACTACTACTACTACTACTACTACTACTACTACTACTACTACTACTACTACTAGCAACACCAGCAATATCATGAGCAAAATGTCGTAAGATAGAAAATGTAGATGTAATGAACTTGTAAATGCATCCATAGAGTATAGTTACATGCATGTCTTCAGGCGAATAATATTAACGGGACACCATATCTATTACCCATCAGTTTTGCATTGTAATGTTTTTCAGTTGAACCCCAACAACAGGAAAAACACTAATTTAAAAAACAATTTCTCCGGGCTTGTGACGATGCTCGGTCAAATCTGGCGCCAAGAGGTGTTCCACCACGCATACTCTCCCACAGTGAAGACTGTGATATGACGTTTTCTTCCGGTCGTGTACGTCTTCTTCGACGTCATAGATAGGTGGAACGGAAGTTCGCTGTCAGGTGGTACCTGTCAGGTGAGCACAATCATGACAGTGTACCAGCACAACATCTTTGTAATATCTAGTCTCATTTAAAGGCGTAATATCACAGTTGATAGACCTGTAGAATGGACAAATGAATTTCGATCTGAGACTAACTAAGCTTGATTTATCCACCCAAAAGTTGTTATTTACATAGTCCGCAGTACTCAATAGTTATCAAAATATTAATATTGTATATGAATAAAGGGAACGTTCCGCTATTTATCTTGTAGCATCACTGTTCTAAGAAGGAATGCGAGCAAAAATTAGAGTTATGTCCCCTTTGACGTTACCGTTGCGTATATTATATTGTATAATATAATATATTGTAAACTATATATAATAGCCTATGTATGGTCTATGTCTCATATGCATTTAACATTTGTTCTAGCTTTTAATGGTGCGTTCTTTAAAACTAGCTGATTTGACAGTTTTCTGGATATCACCCCACCCCTAAATACACTTGTACTAAGCTTGACGAGATTAAGAGGATATGGTATCAGCCGGTGTCAGTCTAATCTAATTATCAGAAATATTTAGACACATAAGATTAGTAATGTTAACATTGTTAGGATTAGCACATCCCATCAGAATATTGCATCAGCACATTCCATCAGAACATTGGATTATCACATCCCATCAGAATATTGAAACACGAGTACAATGTCAAATATTGGTCAGTGAATAAAATCATTTGACTACCATTTTGAGGGAAGTAGTATGGGTAGATGAGGTGTGAAAGAAATGGAAACGAGAGAGTGAGAGAGAGAGAGAGAGAGAGAGAGAGAGAGAGAGAGAGAGAGAGAGAGAGAGAGAGAGAGAGAGAGAGAGAGAAAAAAAAAAAGAGAGAATGAAATATAAGCATTCCTTAAGATCATTCCAGAGTTAACTACTTTGGAGTTTCCAGACGAGCACTTGGCTTGTCTTAGTTTATGAAGTATAAATTGTGGGGTTTTAAGTTGTGTCTAATGAAAAATACATACAATTGCGCTGTGTCATGGCACCATGGTCTTCAGACATGCTTCTGTTTGAAGTGTAGAACATACAATAACCGTATCATTGCTTTCTCGGGACAATTCTCATTTGAATTCCATAAAAGTTCATCTGTCCGTGATACTTTCTATTGTGAAATTAGATGTGAACTTCAATGTGTCAAACATGCATCATGGAGACACAATCTTATACTTTTAGCTTGTTATTAAAAGTATCTTATAGAAATACATCCATTAGAATTCTGCCTGGCTATAAATTTGGAAGTGGCTGCTATAATTACAACCATCCTACTTTTAATTAAAGTATATTTCGACTCATATGAAGCACGGTATATTGATGTAGGTTGTGCAAGCATATACTATCACAAGTAGGCTGCTTGTTTGTGTTCAAATAGGAATTTCCTGTGATACCCCGTACACTATGCATAAAAAGTAACCAAACAACACGGTTTGGCTTTGATGACTGACTAGTACAAAGTGAAATAAAGAGGTTACCGTATTTCACGGCTGCGCATGCTTAATAAAATATGTAGTCAGTGAACTTGCTTAACGTGAACGATAAAATACTACATATCGCCCGTGTGTGATTATAATTGGAAAATAATGTGGCACGACTTTTATGATAGTGAGTATTTGCAGCCGGATAACAAAACATTGACATACCACAGTGATGATCTGAGCAGGAAATTATCAACATAGCTTACCAACATAACATACACACCATACCGCTTCATGGTAATAGTATTACTTGTATGAAAACAATCGTACAAATCATAGTAGTTTAATCATAAACAAATAACCTTCAAGTCAATTAAAGTCTCTCTCTCTCTCTCTCTCTCTCTCTCTCTCTCTCTTTCTCTCTCTCCCCCCCCTCTCTCTCTCTCTCTCTCTCTCTGTACGTATGTCTATCTCAAGATGGTGCTCCCTAAAATATTCTTTCGTGTTCAGAATATCAGAACGGTTGACGTGTTTCTGTCTTTTGTTGACGTGTTTCTGTCTTTTGAAACAAAACGTTCCACGCAGCGCAAAAACCTCAGTTCCTGTACACGTCTCCTATCATATACTCTACCGACTGTCAACGAAGCATACCGACACATTCCCACTTATTTCTCAAACGTTGTACTCTGGGTGAAATTT
>JAUTBR010051893.1:1417-11831 GCA_032361205.1 Pseudorimula midatlantica
TGTTGCAGTTTATAAAATAGCTTTTTATGAAGTGTTATAAGATACATAAGAAGATCAAATTACAAATGCCTTTGAGCTACAGAAACCAAAATGGAAAATCAAAATTCTTACGCATTGATTTTTTTGTAATCAAATGTCTAATAAACATGAACATAACATTTTATTTCAGATTCAGTATTAAAAGAAATATTCACTTCCCCTTTTCTAATGGGGTTGGAATAGATCTTTATGCAAATGTTCTAATTTCAGTATCAGCCAATGAGACTCCATTCCTTATCCTGGGATCAGCCAATAAGGTTCAAAAGCAGAATTTGATTGACACTTTGAGTGCAGTTCCTGATATTCTATTGGAGGAGAAGAATGATAGCAATCTCATACAAGGTAGGCGTTATTCTGCAGTATACACCAGAAAAAAATGGAACTTTGAAGTAGCTTAGAAGTAGCATATTCTGTAGTTGATAGTTGCCTGTTTTCCTATATACATGTATATATTAATCGCGTATGGGTGAAAGATTCCTGCTGCGACATAAAATGATAAAATGTTACTCATTGTTGTCAATTTCTTTATAGATAAATATATTGATAATATATATTATTAATATATTATAAATTAATATGAATCTTTAAATATTATTTCGGAATTTTATGACAATAACATTCAATACTATTATATTATAATATTTATATTATGTTTCATGATACTAGTAGTTTGAATGAAGTTTTATTTTATTACCGGTATATGATACTGACTATTATATTTGAATATAGGCTGGTGACTTTAATTAACATTCTCAATACCATTACATGAAAGGCATCTTTTTCAATATTGTAGAGCTAGATTATCAATGTCTATATGCTATTTCCTTCTTTCTATCTCTTGTCTATCCTTAATGCTTCTTCTCTCTATCATGCTTACCAAAGGGAGAGAAATACTGTTTGAAAGTGAATATGGGGACATTGAAGGTATTGGTATATGCACATCAATGTTCAAGTCTAAATGTTGTTTTATTGAAATGTTGGTATGATCCCCATTTCTTTCAAATTGTCATTTGTTAATTTTGAGTTTTTATCTTACTGTGACAGATCTTTTTACCCATGTCTTCAGAAATTTGTTAAAACCAGTTTCTGTGTATTTGTCAACATAAAAAAAAGAACACACACACGCACACCCACACACACACACCCACACACACACACACACACACACACACACACACACACACACACACACACACATGTGCAAAATATATTTTATAAATGTAATTATCTGTTTAAATGTATTTAAATGACTTATTAATAGAAATTGAAATACGATAACATGTCTTCTTTGTTGTGGTTCCATAATTATTTGATGTAAATCGATAATGCATAATAATTACTGTATTATTAGCAGCATATATCACTGCATAATCATCATAATTTTGACCAATCACTGCATAATTATCAGGTACTTTTGACCAATCACAGAAGCTGATTCTATACTTTCTACCTCCTATCGGTGTGTTAACTGTGTATATCTCGCTAATGATAATTTGTTTCAGACACCAAAGTTAACATGATGAATGAATACATTATGGATTTTTTTCTTTCGTCATCATAATTTCATAATAATTCTGTAGATTGACGATTACTCATTTTCTTTTTCTCTCACATAATATTGTTAATAGACAAGCTCTTGAAATGGATTTCATTTTCTATTTAATGTAAATTCATTATGTATCTTTGTTTGTTTCATATATCCATTCAATATAAATTTTTCAGTAATTTTCATAATTATGTTTTACTTTCAATTCATTCCCATTTACATCTGGCATGAATCATTTCAATTGTTTTATTCACTCCTCGTTTTCACTAAATCTGCTAAAAACACACACAACCAACCACTGTTTTCCGAGTGAATTAATAACACTATTTTATACACTGACATAAATTGCATACTTTGGGTTGTATTGAGAAACTACAAATAGAGTATGTTGCTATGCTATTTCCATCATGAAAACAGAGAAGAAAAACTAGATAAACTTTGAATGTTTCACTCATAATTTGCAGTTTCTCACAATATAATTACTGGTATAGCATGTTATTTTCTTTTTTTTGTTTTCAGATTTTGTTTTTTAATCATAATCAATTGTAGTTATTGTAAATGTGTAACCGTTGTTCATTTCTGTATGGTATACCAACACAGGAAATAGGAATCTCATATGTATTAATTAGACATTTTAAGATAAGATTACAGTTTTAGGTGCAACCCTATTCACTAAGACATGCGCCGCAGCAAATGGCTTCATCCAATTAAAATATAGATCTGGTCACGATAAAGACGTCCGTGATCCTGTGTTATAGCAGAAGTGTGTAATCCCACAAATGGAATTAAATCTGGACAAATGTACTGTTGCAATTAGCTGATGGTGTGATTGCAAATTTGATTGAATTTTTCTGTACGTGCAAAAATCTGTTTACAGGAATCGGCATCCACATTCGTAGACAGATTATCATTGTCAGCAACAGGAATGAAACGGTACAGGAAATATTTCTGCCTGCGGACACTACTCGAGAAGATATGTATCCTAGCATTCTCAAGCCGACGGGACTCTGCATTGATTGGCTGAATGATCGGGTCTACATCATCAGCCGCAATCGGGTTAGTACATATTGTTACTTGTAGGAACGTAAACAGATAGATAACCCTGTCAATAGCAATATGAAAGGGAGGGAGTTTTTTATTATTTTTTAAGGTTTGATAAAATATGTCCAGGGTTTGTTATGAATGGCTTTACATTGTTTTCTCACAGCATTACAGTGATTGCATAATGGCCTGTTTATACATACTGGGGGAGAAAAACATGTGGAAATTCAACAGCAATATGAAAATGTGAATTAGAAAAATAATATTTGTTGTAGTGGACTGGGGTTTCATAAGAATTGCGTTAAACTGTTTTCTACAGCATTTTCAGTGACCACACAATGGCCTGTTTATACAATGGGAGAAAAACCTTTGAATCCTAATAATAACTGTAAACTATTGAAAATTTACATTGAAAGTATTCCACAATTTTATACATTTTATTTCTGAATTGCACAAATATTTATGTGTATGTATACTTTATTATAAATAGAAATTTAATTAATAAATATTACTGATCTATTAATAAATTTGCCACAAAGACAATTAACCTAAGAGTGTTAATTATTCAAATCATCATGAGAGAATAACATGTTTGCAACTTAACATTATATTAACTCTGATAATGAGGGATATTAATTATGTATTAATTATCACCCATGTATAAAATAGGAGCGAGATCCACAGAAGGTTACTGCCTCGATTGATAGCAATTATAGGGTTAATTAGGACAGAAGCTAACATCCTGTTGTTTATACATAGTTCTAATCAATTATTATAACAAGGCGAATGCCTATCCTCCATGGTATTTTTCTACTATAAGTATATAATTACAAAATTGCTCATGACTGCCCACCATATGCTAAATTGCAGGCTTCCATGTCAAGGGGAATAACTCTGTTGTATGAAATATATTCTACGAATAAAAATTGCATTGAAAATAATACTATATGCATAGTATATGCTATAGATTTAAGCAAAACTTTAACTGTTATGGCAATAGAATAATTTTCAATATCTAAACCTTTTTATATTTTGCTTGATTACCAATGCATTATAGTGTGAACATTTTATATTGCATATTTCTGAAGGATTATTATTTTCTTGTAGATATTTGGCTGTCCACTTGATCGTGATGCTTGCCTCGTTGTGACAGACAATCTACCACGGACACCATCAGAGATCAAAGTGGACCCTATCAATGGGTATGCTTCCTACCACAAACCAGGATGTAGGGTCTATGCATTGTTGAATAAATATTCATGTGTTCCTAAATGTAAAATCAATCATTGCATTCCCAAATTCCCAAATTCCCAAATTCATAAATTTAAAATCAAGCATTCCTTAACTACATTCCTGTATTGACAGATTCCTGTACTTCACAATGAAGGGTGACGGTCTCGGTCTGTACAGACTGGACCTGGCCAGCATTCAGCGGAACCGACCCGTCACAGCGACCCGCATCGTGTCCATCTCCGACCTGGCAGCCTTCACCATCGACCTGGAGAACGTGCGTCTGTACTTCCCCAACGACTCGGCGAACACCATGATGTCGACATTCGTGGATGGCACCGACCTGGAGGACATCCGGCCCCGCGTCATGTTCCCCAACTACCAGCACATCGTCAGCCTGGCGTTCTACGACCACATCTTCTACTGGACCAACGGGTCCGAGGTCCTGCATGAGGAGTTCGACCCCGGGTTCAAGAAGTACCGCCACAATAACCTACTCTTCTGGGAGAAATACTTCAGAGGGTTTAACCTGTACCACCCTAGGATGCAACCCACTCCAGGTACAATGTTGTCCTCGCACAAAAAGACCCGAATAGTCCTCAATGCATCCCTCTCCACTCCTTAATGTCCTCTGTTCCATGTTATCTTCATACTACTTTTATTCTGTTACCTGATATGTGGAAAGAAGCTTTGGTGTACCCTCTAAAGTGCAAGGACATGGATGTTTCTTCTGGACATCAATTTAAACTTCTTCCTGCAGTTATAGATGAGGAACAGGATCCTCATCTGCGATGCTACAGATCTATTACCCTGTGTTGCCCTTCATTACTAAGTTCCATTAAAAAAAGCGTACTTGTAAATCCTTGTCCATGATTGTCATGTTCTCATTTACAGGTTGTACCTCATTTTCTGAGGTTCTTGGCCTGAGTGAATAACGGTTCTGCATTTTCTTTTACTTCTAGTTCCTCATGCAGCCCCTACTGATCTCCAGGCCCTGTTTGGCCCCACACAAGTACATATAAAGTGGAAGCCCCCACCACCTCTACAGTACCAAGGTGAGCACTAGCTATAGCTTTATCATGAACCTGTAGAAAAAATACCAAACATTACACTTCTACCATGGCATCCTTGTGAGAAATGGTTTGGTCCGAAAAGCTAGTGTCAATTTCCATCCATGATTTAAAAATACACACAGCACATTTTTCTACCATCCATATGAGAAATGACTCATGAATCTATAGAAAAAATACCCAAAATTAAATTTCTACCATCCTTGTGAGAAATGGCACCAATTAGTGTTCATTTCCATCCCTGATTCACTATGCCATTCTTTGTTCTGCAGGTCGTGGTGCATGGAACCAGTGGGGATATGAGCTGTTCCTGATCGAGACCAATGCCCCAGGGTCCTTCCAGCAAGCCATCAATGCCACCGTCACCGTCCACAAAGTAGACAGTCTCCGCCCAGACACGCACTACTCCGTCAGAGTCCGCGCCATCTCCGAGGCAGGCGTCGGTCCGTGGTCAGACTTCTTTGTCGGAAGAACTCTCAAAGCTGGTAAGTAAGTCAAATGACTTGAGAATAAGAAGAGACCCGAGATTACGAAACGAGTTGATTTCATGCTCAACTCAAAGTTTTATTCACATATCCCCATATAAAATCTTAGCTTGATCATGAAATCGTACTCAAAAGGTTTGATAATCTCGGGGCCTGGTCTAGTGTTGCTAATTTTATATTTACTATTGGGGGTTTACTGACACTGCTGATGCTCTACTCTTCCAGAAAGGATTCCTGTTCGCATTCTAAAGAGCACTCCCAGCAAGCTGACCGAGACAGATCTGACCGACGACACCGAGCAGACACTGAAGCATTTCCTTGAACCCAATTCATATGCAAAAGGTACACATTACTCAACACAGGCATGGCCATTTTCTGCTAATTGACTTATTTGTCCTGGACCACCCTTGCCTTGTTTTCCACTGAAATAACAATTGTCTGTTGCCATGGATGTCTGTGTGATGCAGTCTGTATGCTAGACAGGCTTTACACAACATACTTCTCTATTCAGTATTTTATTGAAGTGTCTGGATTATATATCGAAATATATAGGTCTAAGGACCAACTTAAATGAACTTTCCAATATTTAATGTCGCTAAGTATCGAAATAGAAATGGCTACGGACCAACTTATAGGAATGACCCAATATTTAATGTCGGTAAGTATCGAAATAGAAATGGCTACGGACCAACTTATAGGAATGACCCAATATTTAAGTATTACTATAGAAAGGATATATTACTCATTCTCCACAGACTTAGCCTGGCATGGCGATCTGGTCATGTGGACCTCGGCGATGGGATATGTTACCATCTTCAATCGCGAAACGCGGATCCAGAAAACCGTGTCACATGCTGGTAGAGCTGCCTGCGTGGCTTACGATTGGCTGGGAGAGAAGATCTTCTGGTCCGAGCCTCAACCTGGAGTGGTAAGTACCGTTAAAAAGTTGTTTAGGTATTAATGTGGTCAATGTAGCGCAATTGTAGAACGTTGGACTTCTGAGCCAAAGGTTTCAGGTTCAAATCTCACCCCGGTATAATGTTCACGAAAGTTACATTTCTGACACAATATTGATAGGATGCAATGTTTGCAGAGTGGCAATACAGTTATCATCCTTGGTCTTGTCAGTACCAGCCGGTGCTTGCAACATTCAGCGCTACGGATGTTGCGGGTTTCCTCCTGTCCTAAACTGACAAGTTGTGATACTAGTCAAAGATTCTAGAAATCAACTCTAAACCCCAAATAAAAAAAAAGAGAAAGAATTTATCAATGTACCCGTGTGCAATATAAGATTCTCTAACTGGTCTCAACCAGCTTGGTTATCTCTTTGGCTTAGTTGGTAGAATGTCGTACTCACAATCCAGGCCCCGATATTACAAAACCTTTTTGAGTACGATTTCACAAATCCCAAAATCCCAAAATTTGAGCCTGAGCATGAACTCATACTCAGAAAGTTGCATAATCTTGAGGCCAGTTCACCCAATGATTAAGTCCTTGGTCACATTGGAAACAATCTTGACTGGTATTTTGAAATTTAACAAAACTGTTGCTCTCCCCTGCAGATCAAGAGGTCCGACCTGAACAGTCTGAGCAGCGACTACATCCACCAGGCGGCAGCACGTGACATGGCCGTGGACTCGGTGTCGGGACGTCTGTACTGGGCCACGACGAACTCCATCGAGTCGACGTTCCTGAACGGAGAGGACCATGTGCTCATCGACTCGGTGCCGTTCTTCCAGGGCAAGCACATCATCAGCCTGACCTTGAACCACGACCTCAAGAAGGTCCTGTGGTACGTCAAGGCCTTCGAGAGCCAGGACCTCTTCATGGCTGACCTCATCCCCATGGAAGGGTCATGGGTTGTGAATGTCAAGGCCACGGTCAGGTCAGCCGGTGACTTCCAGAGCATCTCAAAGTAAGTCAAATTTGGTTAACTATTTTGTGTACAGAATTTGGTTATTTACGTCATCTTGTTTGTGAGTTGAAACCTTTTTGCCAACATTCCATATCTCAAAGTACGCAAGTTTCAGTTAGGTTAAGTATTTGCTTTCATCTTTCATCCATATGATATATGATCACTATATATTTAATTGGGAATGCATTATCCAACTACGACGTTAAAATAACAAATCAGTTAACCTCACTCACGCAATAAGCTGGCAATCTTTCATTTAAAACAATTGTGTTTTGACAACGAATTTGATTTAATTTTTGTCTACCATTAACATGTCACTCATATAATTTAGATCACATCACTTGTCAAATAAAATATAGAAATATTACATTATTAACACAATTCACACACACGTAGAGGTGTCACTACGAGAATTTGTGTATGTCAGCGAGACAAATGCGAGCTTCTGAATGTCAGTGGGGAGTCTGGATTCAGTGTCGACATGGGAAGGTTGCTGTGACCAGAGTGACGTGTATATATGTCAGAGGTCAAGTGACCAGGGTCCAATTCCCCAGAACGACTGTAGCGCTACGAGAGTCTTATCTCTATATACTCGTACACTGCATCTGGATTCTGGTAGAGCTATGATGATTTTGTTGAACGGGACCCAGGTTGATGAGACTGCGTGGATGTCATGTGTCACGTGTGATGCCACTGATGGTCTGAATGGGTCAAATGGCAATGACTTTGAGAACGCGACATTAAAAGTTCAGAAGGCTGAATCTGTTTTCATTCAATGGAGTTTACAATGATTTTTTTAAAATGTGAAATAGTGGTGTATTAACACAGTGGTGAATATTCATAAACATTTTAACATCTGTGTATTTTACAAATTAAAATGAGATCTATTACATATTCTTAGACTAATCTGAATCCTTTCCATTTCATATACGGTACTTTTGACATTTTATTTTGTCTTCATTTCCTCAGAGGTGATGAAGAATGACACAAGTTATCAATGAGAATAACATTTATAGATAAAAGTAATGTTCAAACAATTTAATTTGATAATTTTGATTAATATTGAGTTTATAGTTTGTTAATAACTTAAGCATTATTTGCTCTTCCTCAGAGTTCCAGGATTCAGGGATGTGTCTAGTGATAGCCGAATAATATAAATATTTCCATTCATTCATGTATTTAATTCTAATTTGAGCCTGTCCAATGTGTGAGTGTGACCTAAACGAAACTGCATTCATGTCCGCAGTTCGAAATGTCAGTTGGTCGCGCAATTTGTGATCATTTTGCAATTTCAATGTAATTGTCTTATTAGGAGTGGATTTGCACATAATTATGCTGTCATTATTGTGAAATATAGGCTAATATACATATATTAACACTCCTAAAATGTTTTTGGTGTACTTTTTTTGTATATGGATGTTTGAATACTGTTAATTAAGTGTTAATTAAATTTTGATGATAAATGTAAATTTATTCTTTGTGCAGCAGAATATATGTCAGTATATGTCTGGTTGTTAGATATGGAATTTAGTTTTGTATATATGATACTAGTATATGATTACATGCCATAAATTTCATTCATAAAATCGTAATGGGCCCAAAATATAATTAGTGTTGTATACAGCATACTACTTAACATTTATGAAAATTATCCAAAATGTATGATTTGAAACAGATTTGAGGCATTCAGAAATAATAGATGTAAAATTGAATATTCAATTAGAGGTATACTGGCATAATAAAAGTGATTTAAATCATCTTAAACTGGTCTTGGGTATAATATTGGAATAAAAGTAAAACACTAATAAAATATTTCTTAGGACTGTCTAACAAAATTCATTAATATGAATAAACCAAAAAGAATTTCTAGATCAATTTATGATTTTTATTTTCTTACACGCTTGTATTTTGAAATGTGTCATCGTATTTCAAATGCCTAATTACCAAGTCTGAAGACATTGTAATATTCTAATGATAATGTGCGCCAAGTACATGCTCGAAAGTGTGCTAATAGTACTACATTACTATCCCAGTCAATGGTTCAGTGTGCTGTAGTTGTTCTTCTCTGGGGAGTATGCAACCCAAGCTCCTGTCAAGGCACTAGAAGATTATAATTCATGTCCATATCATCCTAATGGATATCCATCTTCTGCTGGGATTGTTCCAGATGTATACGTACTGTATTGCTGATGTTTCAGGTGGTCCGGTCTCCAGTACTACTCACACCACCTGTTCTGGCTGGACCAGAGCAACGCGCTGCTGGTGGGCGACTCCGAGTGTAACTACACCTCCCGTCTCACCTCCACCACCTCCAACATCACCTCCTTCGCCATCAAGCACCCGTCCATGCACAGTTACCCAGGTAACTTCATCTGCTTCTGTCCTCGCAAATACTTAGATGTAACCACTCAAGAAATACGTGTCCTAGGCATCCTTTCTGGCAATGGCATGTGGCCCCTGGATCCCAACTGTCTCAGCTGAAAACACAATATCCTCGTCTCCCCAGGTAACCTGGACGCCTCCAGTCTGCGAGTGATTCCTCGACCGATGATGGCGGCATCGTTCCGCGTGACCGGACCGTGGTCCAGCTTCAACCTGACGTGGCACCAGGAGCACCGCGTCAACTACGGCAAGGTCTTCTACAAGGTCTACATCCAGATCGCACAGAAGTCCACCCACATCGTGAGTCCCACCCACTGCTTCACAATCATGAAATATTTTAACTTAAATTATTCCCAGTCTACAGACCAATCATCACATGATGAGAGTTGTAACTTGTGACTCTTGTGTAGCCACAGAACCTTTCTGTGGAGCACAGCCTTGGTATGTGTTTTGGGGGATTTCTTTGATGACCAGAGTGCGATGTTGCAGGAGACGGCCAAGACGTGGTACCCCGTGGAAGGTTTGTCTCCCTACACCCAGATGACTGTGTCCATACAGCCGTACACCTACTGGGGCTATGCAGAGCCATCCACCGTCACCATCAGGTCACCCATGGCAGGTAGGGAACGTCTTCCCGTAGGATTTGAAGCTTGACATCATCATGTATTAATGATCTGCCTAGATACTCATAGTATTGTGTAATCAT
>JAUTBR010052115.1:0-11828 GCA_032361205.1 Pseudorimula midatlantica
TGCCAAGCGTATAATAAATAGAATACTTAACTGTGTTTCCCAAATATCATGTTTTATGTCATCTCGTGAAGCGGGGCTGCGCCACTCATGACAATATAGCCTCCCCGCTTCACGAGATGACATAAAACATGATATTTGGGAAACACAGTTAAGTATCCTCTATTTATTTATATATAGTAAGATATATTTTCTTATCAATTTTCTTACTGCAGATTAATTGCAGAGTCAGCAATGGCAATAATAAAGGGTGAGACGAAACTCTTTGATGTTATGAAGATTGAGGTAGGTTAATTGAAATACTACTTTCCTGAAAGAAAACAATTAATTCTTGAAATATTGCAAAATTCAGTTTTTGTATTTTTATGAATTGATGAATTTGTTATAAAGACAAGAATTTGATTAAATGTGAATGTATTGTCAGAGCAAAGAGGGCAAGGCGACCTATGCACTGACTGGTCTGGAGTCTGGATTATACAAGGAGGCAGAACAGAGGAAAACTAAGTGAGTGATCATAATATTTCCCTAATAACTTATTACATGGTTTGTTCTGTTTACCAACTGAGATATAGTTCTTTGATATTTTGCAAAAGAGGATGTTTTAATTTTAATTCTCAATTTTTCAAAACAGTAACTAGCAGCAGTATGTCGGGGTAAAATATACAATGCCTATTTTCAGAATTGAATGAATTGGATTTACTTAACTATGAGCGTAGAGGACACGTAATGTTAATATGCATAATAAGTCCTATTCCTATAAGTGTAAATGGGGCGTGATGCTGCGCAGTGGTTGAACATTGGACTTCAGAGCCAAAGGTTCCAGGTTCAAATGAAAATCTCCTTTAGTTACTATAGCCTATAATACTCTAGGGCCGGTATTCATAAAGGGGCTTAAGTCAGTTTTTGCTATAAGTTTGGTCTTCAAAAACTGACTTAAGCCCCTTTATGAATACCAGCCTAGGTGTATAATATATACATTACACTTTGCTTAGTGTAAGTGTATGAGGTGTGTTAAAGATAATATCAAAGACATTTTCTATGTTCAATGAATTCTCAAAATCCATTGATTAAAGTATTTTCATGCCAATCTTCACTTTTTTATCATGAATTTTAATGTCCATTATTGCACTTGCTATGAGGAACTGGTACTTTGGCCCACTGAAGCACTACTGGACGTACATGCGGACAACTCTCCGACAGGACTGGCCGTGCTCCCTGCAGGGCAAGCTGTCGTACGTGGAGGCCACCCAGGACAACACCAAACTGGTCGTGCCCAAGATCTCCGCGCCACCCAAAGCCAAGTCTAGCAGCTGGCTGAGTCTGCTATATAACCAGTCTGCTCCACCTCCAGGTACTGGGCTAGCCTAGTGCTAGGTCCTATTACTACACAGCTTACTACACAGCTTAATACACAGCTTCCTTGTACGTCAGAGCCAATAAAATAACATTGAACTACAGAGCCATCGCTCGAGTCTCCAGTGCCACTTCATCAATGTTATCAAAGTTACCGTTCTGACTTTGCGGTGAAGGTAGCAGGAGGGGTAGCACAATGGTAGGGCTTTGGACTTTGGCGCCTCCGAGTTCCAATCTGCCTCACAGAATGTTGGACTTCAGAGCCAAAGGTTCCAGGTTCAAATCCCGTCCCAGGGGTCCTGGCATCAATGTTCATGAATATTTCTGACACGATATTGATAGCATACGCTGTCTGTAGAGTGGCAATACAGTTATCATCTTTGGTCTGTCAGTACCAGCCGATGCTCACAGGTTTACTGCAACATTCAGCGCTATGGATGTTGTGGGTTTCCTCCTGCCCTAAACTAATAAAGAAAAAATAACATTTCATTCATCCATATACTTGAGTATCGCTGACAGAACTAACCACTATGGTTTAAATATTTTGTGTTAGATTGCAGTGTTCGAAATAATGAAAATAATGAGGGGGTCATTCTCCATGGGCCAAATGTTAAAGGTGGTCAAATCTGTAATGCTATTAGTGAAAGAATCTAGAAAGCTACACTAAACTCCAAGTGAATGTTAGGTGTTGTGTTGCAGTGTTCGGGGAGCCTGTGATGGACAACTCCGCCGATATGGAACAAGAACGCGACCTGGCGGCCATAGAGTTCACCATACTGTCAAGTAACTACAGCTCAGAGGTACGTGTACACAACAACTAGCAGCAGTTCACAATACCTGCAGCCTGCAGCTACATTAGTATAGCCTGTAGATTCTTGTGAATGCTGAAATAAGGTTAATCATGTCGCATCCTTCAACGTTCTAAATAAATATTTGTTGTCGCCTATGGGTGATAGATTCCCACTGCGACGTAAAGCAATAATTCACTCACTCACTCACTCTAAATAAATTCTTTTCAAATATGTGTATGGTTTGACAATCCAGTCCCCATATTATAACCTCTTGTGAGTATGATTTCATGCTCAACTCAAAGATTTGTTCACAAATCCCCGTATTAAATCTGAGCTTGAGGATGAAATCATACACACACAATTCATAATCACAGGGACTGGTGTGTTTTTTCTCAAAAGAAAAATAATAAATTAATATTTTCAGAAAAATGTTCTAGCCCTCGATTTGGGAATTGGTCCTGAAGAACCAAGTAAAACCGAATTTATATCAGAAGGGTAAGAGTTCTCTTTCTATGCTATTAGAGAATGGTACTTATTTAACCATTAATATGTCACCATATAGAAATATGAATGCACGCAGTGTTCGAAATTACCGCTGGCCCAACCATTTCTCCCAATGCTAAAGGTATCCTACAGGCCAGTAGAAATTCATGATTTTTGTAAACAATTGTTATTTGTATCATTATTCGGGCCAGTAATGCACAGGGCACTATATAACAGTAAATGGCATGCTCTACAAATGTATAGATTATTAATATTATTATTATTATTATTATTATTATTATTATTATTATTATTATTACTGATGATGTACATGTGCTATATTTCTAGGTGGAGACGAGTGAAGGAGAGAAAGGAGAATATGCTGATAGGAAGCGACTCCAATGAACACCTACAAGTGAAGTCTTTACACTTTGAACCTGCGGAAGAAGCGGTGAGTTCCACCCTGTTGTGTTGTAATAGCTTGTACAGTATTCATTTGTTGTGTTGTAAACGCTTGTACAGTATTCACTTGTTGTGTTGTGATAGCGTGTACAGTATAGTGCTTCACTTGTTCCTAGTTCAGTCAGACTGCAGGATAAGTCGAAGATCTCAACTTTTGTATATAATAATGGTTGATTTGTTTCCAAATGAATACTGTTGTCGCAAAAGGTTTACAAGGGGCTGCTACTTTCTAGCTGTTCTGTCTGTACTTACGTCCGACGCATGCACCGTTACACTGTGCGGTGTTGATCCTTGGCAACTGCACATACATCGGACAGAAAGTATGGACAGAACAGCTAGAAAGGAGCAGCCCCGTAATCTCTGGGTCGGGTGTGGTGTGCTTTCAGTGGTTCTTGGTCTTAACCGGATTACCTTTTGATTTCAGCGTGAAGGCCAGTGGTTTAACATTGATGGCGAGAGATTCGAGGCAATGCCGGTGACGATAAGCCTGCTTCCTAGCAGACTACAGATCTACTGTACACCTCACACTCAGGCTGTGTCATGATGGCGGCCGCAGTTCTGAGTACATTACACCTTGTGAACGACACGAGAACTGGACCCATTTGAATAGGCTGGTGTTTGTATGTGTGTTTATATGTATACGTCTGGGATCTGTAATCAACCAGAGGTCTGTGAGATTGTCCTATTCTGGAAGATGGCACTGGTCTTCCACCCGATGTCTAGAAGGGATTAGAAGATTTTCCGAGAAGAGGTCCAAACAGTTGGACGATTACTCTTCTGCATCTAGATTCCCACTGTGACGTAAAACAATAACTCACTCACTGACTTCTCATTCTAGCTGACTAATCACACTAGCATTTGGAATAGTAAACAGGAAATGATGTCGGCACACACCGTGTTCACGTTGTATGTGACCCAGAGTGCTGGAAAATCTTCCCTGTTCCAAGAAGTCTTCTAAAATTGTCTTGAAGATGTGATGAACATATGTAGTATCCAATTGTAAATCTACTTTATGAAAGATTAAACAGAATATTATTACAGAATATAGTATTATAATCTTCTTTCTTTTTTTCAATAGAAAATTAAATAGATCCACAGCAAGTTTTATGAAGAATGGTACATAAATGTATGCTGTTTTCCTGTTATGCGGACACAATATCTAAAACATACATGAATGATTTTTACCATTTTGTAGGTGTCCATTATCTGTGCTAATGTATTGATAACAAAGATTATTGTATTCTTTTCAGTTTATTCAAGTGTAGGTTTGTGAGCATTCAAGTATGGGTTTATATATATATTGGCAGTATTCAAGGATGGGTGTAATGTTGTGAGCATTCAAGTGTCAGTTTATATATACAGTAGACCTCGCATATAACGTACTCATTGGGACCGGCTATTTTTGTCCGTTATATGTAAAGTCCGTTATATGCATATGCCGTAATTAGCGTTAGACAGGAACAGGACTTCAGATTCAGTATGTTATATGCGAGTGTCCGGTTTATGAGAGGCCATTATATGTGAGATCTACTGTATATATTGTGAGCATTTATATGTGGGTGAACTTATGTTGTGAACATTAACATATGGGTGTACACATTAGAAAACTTCAAGTGCAGGTGTACTCATTCTGAGCATTCATACAGGAGTGTACTTAATATTGTGAATTAAGTATGGGTGTACTCACTATTGTGAGTATTCACTATTATTGTGAGCATTCACGTATAGATGTACACAGATTGGCAGTATTCAAGTGTGGGTGTACTAGTATTGTGAGCATTCAAGTATGATTGTAGTGTACTCGTATTATGATTGTATTAAGTGTGGGTGTCTCTGTGATCATTCAAGTGTGGGTGTATCGGTGGGTATTCAAATATGTACGTGATACAAATGCTGTAATTTGTAATGATCAATGTGATGGTCAGAAGTAGCAAAGTCAAAGAGTTATGTATTGACACTATAAGGATAGAAACATTCTAAGATCATTCATAACTCAGCTTGTGCTTAATATCCAAAGTTAAATAATATATACATATTTGAGTGAAAGAATGAAAGACATGCAGTTTTGTGAAAGTGTGGCAAATACTAAATATGATGAAAAATGGCTCCTGCATATTTGTTTTTACTTCAGTGCATAGGCAGACCAACTAGGCACTTTGTTTAGGCACATACGATTTGGCAGATGTTTCATAACGTTGTTGTCGTCGCCTATGGGTGAGATATTCCCGCTGCGACGTAAAACATTAGTTCAATCAATGAATCAATCATTACACTTGTCCATTGTACGTACATCAAGTAATAACTTGTGACTCAGAACTTTTACAATGTCCACCAATATTGCTAGGTCGCACATGAATAGCACAGTTTTAACAAGTGAATGAGAAGAGAATAGTATGTACTATATACATAGAATAGAATATCATGTCATGTTCCTGGCAATACTATTATACATGGTTTAGTAAATTCAGTAAAATATCACAAAGCTAGTCATGTCAATATGTTCATGATGTGATACCACTAAAGCATTGACATTCAAGTTTGGGTAACAAAATATAATATATATTGTACAGGTATTTTGTTCTTAACAACAACAATAACACTTTAGACATTGAAAACATAAAACACTTATTGAAAAGCATGCCATGTGTACCCAGATTATATCATTCTCAATCTCCAATACCATTGTATTTGAGTATCCTGTTAAAGAAGAACTCAAGTACCCTGTCAAGAAAAATAATTTCAAGTAACCTCTGTCACGGAGGAACTATCTAGTACCCCTATCAACTTAAAGAGTATCCTCTTAAAGAGGCAAGATCATACTTGCATAGGGAATAATGGTTGCTAGTGAGGTTATTTCATATTCTGAAAGAACAATCATGCCAGTTGATGCGATAACAAAACAAGTACATTATGGTATAAGTAGCAAAAACCTATTGCATGCATATAAAATGTACTCTGTCAAGGGACATTTAATATGAATTATCTTTAGGATTATTATCTGAAAATACAAAGGATTTGTACCCAATCAAGGAATAACATCTCACATACCCTGTCAATGGAGAGAACCTTTCAATTCACATGTTAAGAGACAAATATGTTCAAGTTCTAGGATTTATTCTCAATAGTTGTATTCTCACTATCCTTCAAGGGAGAGCCTATCTCTAGGACCCTGTCAAGTAGTCCGAGAAGCTCTGACGTCATAGTACAGCTTGAGACTGTCTTGACATCAGAGGACATCCTCCATCAAAACCTAGGGGCACGCAATTTGCCTAGTGCGCCAGCGGTGTAGCTGAAAAATATGGAACACCTGTGTGCACATGTTGGTAATTTGGCACCATTTGATAGAGTCCATTTATCTATCTAAAATGCACTTACCTCTAATTTTTTAACATAGGATAAAGACAGATTGGACTTGTGGTATCAACTGAGAGTTGATCAGTTTGTTGATACCATGTCTTTATCCCACGTTAAATGTTAGAAGTAAGTGCATTTTGGATAGATTAATGGACACTCTATCAAACGATACCAACTTGTGCGTGAATGCATGCCATATTTTTCAGCTAGACTGCTGGCGCACTCGGCAAACGCGCGTGCCCCTTGGTTTTGATGGAGGCTACCCTCTGACATAAAAACAGCCTCAAGCTGTACTATGAAGGTCAGAACTTCTCGGACTACCTGCTACGGTAAAATATCTGCCACAGTAATCCAGGTTGGATTCTGGTGCGAAGTCTACACAACTGACATGATGGTGTTGGCAGCCTCTTCCACATGACTCTGTGGGTACAGCCCTGTAGTTCCGTCAGCCAACATCCCTATACACCAGCCTGGGCGCCCCATAGCCTGCAACAGTAGCCACATATCTACAGTCACGGAGAAAGTAACATCTGACACTTGTGAAGTCGGATTCTTCCCTTAGCCACAATTTATTGAAAGTAAAAATGTAGGAAGTGTTTAAAGTCTGTTTGCAAATATCTAGATTCTCCAGAGATAAAAATGGTATGTAATGGTATGTTAAGCTTCTAATATTGTTGACTTTTTCCATGGGATTTTGGTATTTTCTCAATTGAAATGAATACTGTACAGAGACGTTAGTGCCCTGCAACAGGAAGTGATACAACTCCATACCTTGCTCACTTCCTTTATGAAACTCCCCTCTTCAAAGGTCAGTTCTCCTTTGCCTTCAGGTACATGTGCTCTTACAGCTCGTCGCAGTGTCTTCTTTGGTCTAACATAAACATTATGTTTAGTTTTGTTGTAATTTACATACAGGTCTTGATATTATTATCCCTGTATGATGATTACAACAATACATGATCTGAAAATCAGGTGATGACCAATTCAGGGGTTCAATATTTATTAATGATCTCATTGTTATTAAACATGGAGCAAATAATCATATCATTATAGAAATACTGTTAAGAAAATTCTATTACATAAACCAATATTATATATTTATGATATAAATGAAATATTTTATTTGTAAAAATAATTAGATTAAAATACTCACTTATCAGAATCCTCTTGGTTGATAAGAGTGCGAGCTTTAGGAGTTGGAGATTTGGGAGGTGGAGGTCCGACATGAGGTTGAGGTTGAGGTCCTGGAGGAGATTGACCTGGATTCTCAGTGGCAGGATCCCAGCTCTCGTCACTCTCTGGCCGATGGTTCTCCTCAAGTTCCAAAGGAACAGCAGCAACAGGATCATGAGAATTGTTCAAAGAGTTGTCTGGCACAGCAGGTCCATCACCATCACCATCTGGACCCATAGATGAAGCATCTGTTACAAGAGGAATCTCCTCTACATGAGGACAGGTATCATCCTCTGGGTCGGCCGTTCTTCCATTTATTACCACGTCTGTTGGAGAAGTATGAGCGTCACTTTCACGTAGCTCGCGGTGGAAATCAATAACATCAGAATCACCATTAGAACCACCGTATCCATTCACATCATCACCGTTTGTCAGAGGCTGATCATGGCCATTCATAGAATTATCCTCCATTTCTGGTAACGGGTATCCTTTAGGATATTCTCCAGAAGGTTGTGGAAGTTCCAGGTCATGAATTTGTGAAATAGGATCTATACCATTCTCAAGACATTCACTTGGAAAGTCTTCCTCGTCATACACGGGAGGCGGCGGTGGGAACTCCATCGACTCATCCAGATTTTCCATGACTCCACTAAGACTACTTCCTTCCACTGCATCTACTGCTGGAAGAACAGGAGATCCACCTCTGCTACTATTGCCCAGCTTATCTATTTCCTTTATCATGTGGGAGACCCTCCCTTTGACTCCTTCTGGGGGCACATCTACCACCACAGCAGCAGGAGGAGAAAGTAGTTTAGGTTTGGGGAGAAGCGGAGGTGGAACTCTCGGCGGCTTTGCTGGAACTGGCTTCTCGTCCTCAGTGTTGTTCGCATCATTGCTTATAGCATTCAGTCTTGGGGAAATCTTTGGACTTGCAGTGCCGTTTGGGAATTTCCGCGGTGATATTTTTGGGATATCTTTTTCAGGTGAAGGACTATTCGACTTTGTGTGTTTTCTAGGAGAAATTACAGGACCTGAACCGTTAGTTTCTGCAATTTGATATATGTGGTTCTCCATTGGAGATGTTTTATCACTGACATCAACTGGCGCAGAATCATCAGTTTCTATTGCTTTGTGTATTTGTTCTGTTACAGGCAAGGATTCAGGTCCATTAGCACCAGTTGTTGGAGGAGACTCCGATGCTATAGGGTCTATAGGGTCATCCTGAGGTAATTCATGTTGACCGACAGGAGAAATAGGTCCAAGCAAAGGATGTAAAATAGTGGGGCCTGTGGTGACAGGGTAAAGAGAAGGACTGCCCACAGCATCAAGAGAACTGGTATTAGGTATCTCGGTACCTATCACTGGAGAATCTTCTGTAACCTCTTCTGTAGATGTAGCCATCTCACTAACTTCTTTAGCTGTATCAATGGGATTATTTACACCAGCTTCTGACCTGTCCGGCTGTTCCGGCTGTTCCGTATTGACACTGAGTATTCTAGAAGGCACAATAACAGGCGGAACAACAGGAAGTACTTTCCGTGGTGGAGTGACATTTTTCTTAAAGTCCGATTGCGGATGCACATTTTCTGTCATTTCTGTCACATTTCGTAATGACGATGTTTTCACAAGATCTGGATTTGCGTTCTTAACATATATCCCTGAGAAGCTTTTGGATGACTGTACGTTCTTGCCTGGCTTTCCTGTGTACCTGTTGCGCTTCGGGGGAGGAGGTCTAGGAGGTGCACGTCGACCAGAAGGCCGGGAATTCACAGACAAGTTTTCCAGCTGGGACCTACGTGGTACAGATATCACTTTGGGCTTTGCAAATCTCTTTGGTGGGGCTGGCCTCTCAGGTTTCACTTTGGTCGCCGATGTCTTAGCTGCAGGCGAAGACACAAGAGAAGCTGTTTGGATTTCCTTGGATGGAGATGTTCCTTGATCTTGCGCAGAGATGTCGGTGGTCTTCTTTGGAGGTGCAGGCGCAGGCCTCTTTGGTCTCGAGGTCTTGGTTTTACCCAAGATTACTTTTGGCTTTGGTGGAACAGTATCAGTCTTCTTGTCCGTTTTCGCTTCCTGGCCTTGAACACTTTTCATGAGAACATCGTTTAGTTCTCTCCTAAGGTCCGGGCTGATGTGTCCTCCACCTCCAAGCTGAGGTTTTTGTTTAGGAGGCGGGGGAGGAGCCTTGCGAGCAGGTTTAGGTTTGTGGTCACCGACTGTCGAGGAGTTCAGACTGGGAGGTCCGGCGATGTCTGATACTTCGTCCACAACTCGAGTTCTGTCTTCTAGAGAACTGAGAACACTGGAAACATCAGATTTGCTGTCGTCATCTCGGCTGGTGTCCAGTAGCTGTAACAGAAGGAGACGCTGATGGAGACAGATGGAGTATAGTTAGTTACTTGAGTTTGTACTCAATTGTGCAGAGTTTGTCCATCAGATCTGGCCAGTACCCTACCATGTGTGATGGCGATCTCAACATGTAACTTACCTCGAGGTATGTCCCTGGCAGCCAACCGACCTCATCCCCACGGCTCCCCAGCCACCAGCCATTGTCCAGCGTCTCGTAGACAACAATGGTGTCACCTCGGTCAAACGACAGGTCGGCATCAGATTGACCCGTGTATGGGTGGATGGCACGATGTTCTGGAAAGAAGATTTTCAGGAGTGGCATGATAGAATTAATGATAAGAATGGTTTTCAATATGGGTTCAAGGTTATTGCATACATATCCCAATTTGTCAGTTTACAGCACAGTGTTGCAGTAAACATGGAAATCCTGTTTAGTACTGACACAGCAATTTACCATCATATATTTACTATATAAATAAAATAAAAATAATGCCATAACATGATTTTAACGATACACAATGTTTCGTCAGTCTATTGCCGACATCTTCAGGCAGTTTACTAACCCAATATGATGTCATAAAATGTAATTGTGACTTGTTCATATTTTACATGACAAATTGAATACAGAAATGATAGAATGGCTGTAAAGCTCACCTATGCCAAGCCAATCTTGATCCATCTGTTTGGTTTTATTCGGTGCCAGCTGCTCATACATGATAGGATTTGATAGAGTGCTCTCCCCTGATATCGAACTTGTATCTGATGGGACCTGAAATATTAATTTTATTAGTTTTTTAAACAGCAAAACAAAACTTTCAATACTTAATTTCTTAAAGGCACCATAGTAGTCTAAGTAAATAATTTTTTCATTAACACTACTTATTAGAATTTAATTGAAAACTACTTTATTGGAATTACATCAAAAAATACTTATTGGAATTTAATTTTAAAATACTTATAGAACACTACTCATTGGAATACCATTTAACACTCCTATAGAGTTCTTCAAATGAAATTTCTTGCTTTTGTTTGCATTGAGATATTTACCTCGTCCACGTAAACAGCAGGAAACCATCCCTCCTCGCCATCGCTCACTTTCCGTCCGTGCATCCAGCCATTTCTGTCCTTCTCCCAGCCCCGCAGGATTTCTCCCTCCAGTATAGAGAGTTCCCCCTTTGATGCTCCGCGATATGTGAAGAGAGCCCTATACATCCTGCCTGTACACAGACACACGCTTCAGCATCGCAGTTGTTAAAAGTACAATAAATTCATAATGTTTACTTATGGTTGTTTATGAGGGTCACTAGAAGGGTCACTGTCCATCAAACAGGCATCAAACGTTTTCTGTGGATCTGCAGAAATCAGCTGATTATTTTCTCCAGCGGTTGATGTATTTGCCATGGACATGACTTTGCGACTGCAGTCCCCAGATTTCTGCCGTGTCTGATAAGATGCTCAACAAGAGCTAAGACATTTTATAGCCACCTACCTTCATTGAATTTATGGATGTCGTGAGAGTTGAGTCGGGTCACTGTCAGTGGACGAGGCCTCATACCAGGGACCTGAACATTCCATCACATTATTATGTGAAATTTGGCGAATATTTTTACTAAATCCTACTCAAAATCATGTAAACTACCGTTGTATACTCCCCAGGGAGTTGAGATGGTGAAATGAGTGCACACTGATCCATTGACTGGGGTTATAATATAGCGCTATGAGAAAACTTTCGAGAATGAATTTGACACAAAATAAATATGCATGTTTATTATTAGTAGTAGTAGTAGTAGAATTATTATTATTATTATTATTATTATTATTATTATTATTATTATTATTATTATTATTATTATTATTATTATTATT
>JAUTBR010052226.1:0-13552 GCA_032361205.1 Pseudorimula midatlantica
TGTGTGTGTGTGTGTGTGTGTGTGTGTGTGTGTGTGTGTGTGTGTGTGTGTGTGTGTGTGTGTGTGTGTGTGAATGTATGATGATGACCAAGCATAACAAGTAGCCTAGAGCAATCCATACTAATATGTATAATCTATACATAATCTCTATATAATCACATATAATAAGGGAGGCTATTCATGACGTCTTATGCGCATTTGATCCCATATAGTGGTGACTACTGCTGCAAACATTTATTGTATTGTCATATATCTATTTGAATATTAATTGTATATAATTTTAGTTACCAAATGCGGAATACCATCACAAGGCATATACTAGTCGGGTTACGGATAAGTGGTAGTTCAACGGGATTAGAACACGTAATAAGTAAAAACAGTATAAACAGATTGATTTGTAACACTGGATTACTTCCCTTACTCCGTGTTTCTCAAAGGTTCATTCAACTGAAAAGTTGCATTCACTCTTATTTTCCATTAATCCAGTGATACATGAACATAATTTGCTAGTGATGATGTGCGGCATTTAACAATGATAGTAGCAGATTTAATACCGTGTTTATTTGGATGTAATTTAATTTATGTTCAAGGATATCTATGTGACTTTCGTTTTTTACGAATATGTTAACATTTGTTTAAGAATCCCCTAAGCACAGGCTGAGGATACACTGTATACCGTAGGTCATAATGTACTTATGCAAAAATATCCAAAAGAATTATAAAGTTATATTGGATACCACCATATTTATATAATTAGCTGATTATAAACAATTTAACTTAAAATTTAGAATACACTGTAACGTATACTTATAAGATATCCATTAAGACTTGTACAATTATGTAGATGTTATTCTGTTAAATACTATGTACGTACAGTGTATGTATCTCCTGTATACCATCAGTATGCAACGAGTATAAATAGATAGTCATGTATAGATAGATATTAATATTCACAGGCACGGGAATCAATTAGATATCCTACTATTTTAAAATACATCATTATCATTATCATTATTATTGTTATTATTATCTCTTGGAAAGTGCGACAGAAAGCCACCAGAATAGTTACTGACCTATCAGCATGCTATTTAAAGGCATAATATCACAGATAGTTATGGTTGTTTTGGACTAGTTCTTAGCTATAACTTGTTTGAGTCGGGTTTAAATCAAATACTGCCAACGGATTCTTTATACATGATGCAAAAGGGACATAACTTTGTTTGCTCGCACATATTCCTATTAGAACAGTGATACATCAAAGACAAGATAAATAGCGGAACGTTCCCCTATTCAATATAAAATATAATTTGTTTTATTACTATCGAGTGCTGGGGGGATAAGTACACCAGTAAATAACAACTTTTGGGCGGATAAAACGGGTTAATTGTTATAAGGTTAGAACACTATAGCAGTTTTGTATTATTATTATTATTATTATTATTGTAATGAAATATAATTAATTATTAATGAGTTAGGTATTAAGAAAACATTCATTTATAATTTTGTAATTTCACAAAAACAAATTCAGCATGTACTGATAAATATGTTCACTCTTCTATTGTTTTTCTGTTTACCCATGCTGTATGCTCTTGCCTCATCACCCTTTGTGCTTGTTTTGTTATACCATAATATGCATGTGTATCTTGTGCATTTACCCTCACTTTCAGCAACATGTTTTACAAACTGTGCATGGATTGTATCCTATTAATTCTGAATAAAATATGATCGAACAAATATTACAATGAATACATACACACCACAGAGACAGATGGAGAGAAGAGACAGGGATAGAGATAGATAGATATATTAACATTTGAGTTACAACACACCCACAACCTATTAGCATACTATTTCACTAGACACATCCATCGTGATGTCTAGTATGGTCTGCCATGCATTCAGGAATTGACAAAGTGATAACATTGTTGTCCAACACCATGCATGTGGTGTACATGTATGTGATTGTTATCCAATCCTGTAGTACAAGTGTTTTATATGATAACCGCATGACTATGAAACTGACGATCGGCGAGATGTGGATGTTCGCCAATACTAGTCCGCTTCCAGCTGTCTCGTTATGAATCATATCCTCCACTACTGGCGGATTAATGCATGGCCAGTATCACAACCATCTAGGCTGGCGAATAATAACGCAGAAAGGTGTTATTTTAGTACAGGTCCGATTGCATCTCAAACCATTTCCTAATTATATACATTACAATAGAACAGCATATTTAGCAACATGTCAACTTTTGCAATTTAATAGCGACTATTTTTCAATAGGTGGTTTCGCATGGGTCATTAAGTGAAAGTGAATGTTGCAAAGCGTAGACGAGACGAAAGTAACGTACGTTTCAGCCATTCATTAAAGTGGTTATCTAAACCAGAATCGAAATTGTACGCAGCGTTCATATCTCTTGTTGCGCGTGGATACGTGGTTTACGAGTACCGGTTGTTTGTGAGAGCTGCAAGTATAGTACAACATATGTCAACCCCTATAGACTCTGTCTCTCGTGAACAATGCTACAATAGCCAAATTGGTACGGTTTTCCACTGGGGCAGGTTTGGCCATTGATGATGACATAAAAACTAGCGCATAAATCTGGTAACCCCTATGGTTTGAAGAGGATCTAGGTCCGGAGCCATACTGCTGCAGTTTTATAGGCACTCGCAGCCTCGTTCTGATGTCCGAGTGGAATTCCTGGTGAGCAGACCTATAGTTTTGTATGTGTCAAGGGACATCATCATTTCATGAGAAGTGTCGCCATGCAATTGTCAAGCATGCGCTATGAGACCGACCCGCACTGATATAATCAAACTATGAAAGGGACCACAAATTAGCTGAACAAGAAGCAGCCTGCATAGCCAATACACAAATGATATACAAGATGGCTAAAGCTGTTAATATTATTAATCATAGATATTTTGTGGAAACTACTACATGACGAGGTGATGCCTAGTGGAAGGGTTTTACATGACCATTTGTTAGAAAACTACATTATTATATTATTTGGTAATAGCCATCTCCTATTATGCGAAAGGCTGTGGTCATCAGCGTAAATTGAACAATTTTAGGTAAAAAATAATAGTGATGGTATATAAATAAATAATAATGATTAATAAAATCCACAATGAATCTGGCTTGCGTTTATTTTAAAATGTTATTGTGTCATCTCTGGCTCTGCATATACATACGTATGCTCTGCCGTGATTCTCATTCTGTTACCAACAGAACCACGCCATAATGCTACTATTTGGGCTGGATTATTATCATTCACAGGAGGGAATCCTTGCTAGGATTAATTCTACCCAGATAGTATATAATCATGCGGATGCTTGGATGGTCTGTGCTTATACGAAATGCATGTTCATGCCCACGTACAAATGCATGAACCGATTCTGCGAAGACGTCTTGGACCAAATAGTGGAGAGTGGTGACGTCCTGTGACGCGCCAACCATTGTAAACCGTTCTGGACGTTCGCGTATTTTCTCATCTATTAAGTTCATACCGTTTTTAACTGTGCTGTGAGACAAAGAACCTCCACGTGGCCACCTATTAACGTCAACCAAGCGTACGACAGACAAAAGTGAACATAACACACATTAAGTTCTCGTCTGAGAGCAGTTACTGCGGTCAGTCGTTGAGACATTGGCGGGGACAAGAACACACGTGCAGCGTTAATCTTCTGCAGCAGCCCGCGTCATGTACAGTATCCCACTTTCACCAGATTTATGAGAACATTGCAAAGCAAAGTAACTCGACCTTATCTTATATTTTAATAATCAATCTGTGTTCCTCCCTTTAGTATTGTTTTTTAATTATATACACGTGAGAAATTTTTGTAAAAGGCTAGTTATAGTTTCAGTCTGGAGTATGTACACTGAAGTTCGTGTGTATATGACGTAACAGGGTGAATCGAAATAAGTATTCTAAATGCCACATACTGTTTAAATGTAAAATATATTCGCGAAAGTAATGTTGGTATCACTGAAGTCAATTAAATCAATAATTAGTATATGTTTTACGTATTGTTATTTTATAGTACATATATGCATGAATGAATGATATATACAGTATGTTTATTTATTACATCAAAATGTACGGAAATGAGTGCATGTTTAAAATAAACTAAATGTATGTATTATATATTTTGTTGTTATTAAATTGTTTTTACTTATTTTATTGTATTAATCTTATTTTAATTGTATTATTATTATTATTATATATTATTATTATTATTATTAATTATTATTATTATTATTATTATTATTATTATTATTATTATTATTATTATTATTATTATTATTATTATTATTATTATCATCATTATTACCATTCCTATTATTATTATTATTATTATTATTATTATTATTATTATTATTATTATATCATTAGTATTATTAGTAGTAATATTATTATCAACATATATTCCCTTTGTACACCATCAACAGTCGTATATATCACTCATTTTACCGGTATGCTAGCCACAATACAGTATTAATATTAAATTATTATTGCAACATCTTGCTGGGGAAAACCGCGTATTACTAAAATACTTTAGGATTTAAATCACTGCATGCATACACTGCATCACTACACTACAAGCATGTCAGTAATTTGTTTCTTTTTATCAGCTATTGTTACAGTAGTTATCACGGATCTACAACAGCTACTTAATTCAAGTATCCATCATTTTATACACTATTATGCACATATTTATTTTGCAATGTGTTGCTTGTAGTATCATAGAATAACAGCTGTTAGCGTCAAATCTGCTCCGTATGACGTGCTGGGTCTAGAGGCAGTAGCATATTTAACGAGTTCATGCTAAAGTATTAATTCTGCGATGTACATAAATTAACTGTTGCATGAAAAACAGATGCACAACCAGATTTCGTACAAATATGTATGCGTTGGGTCTGTAGATGTTATTACTATGTTGGTAACTTAATAATTGATCTAACCTTTCGTAATAGCTCCATCGTAATTATCCAGCCAGTTGCCGTTCTTCAAGATGTGTTTTATTTATTAATTTAGTGGTTTATTCTTGTGTTCATATGTTTAATATTTTCCATCTGTCATAGACATTTTGCACGATACATGTTCATATAATAGTTTATTTCGTATATTGAGGCTTCCGGCCCATGTACATTTATATTTTCACATAAATGCGGCGATTACATACAATCTGTTATAACCATAATAGCATATTTTACGAATTTACATACATTTACAAGTATTTGAATATTGTTGGTTGACCAATAATTGCATAGAATACATATTGACATTTTGTATATAGTTCATTCTTATAGTGGGCATATAAATTAAAAAATTCATCTTCAATCATATCAAGGTTACAAAATTGACATATTCTTTCATTCTTCTGTAGCCCCACCCAGCGAACATGGGTGTTCACCAAGTGCTTATTTATTCATATCATTGCTAATCGTCGCTGTGTGTGTGGGTAGGTTTAATCACTGTTTTATTCCTTGGCGTTCCGTGACACTTTTGGAGGTGTTATCGTTATTTTTTAACAGTCCAGGGGCTCGTCGCTCAGAACAGTTGTAGCATGCGGAGTCTCGAGCCATTTTTCGGAACCAGCTACAAATGCAGTTATGGTTGTATGAACCACTTGTATCGCTAAAATAGTTTTAACTAAACATATTCTCAAGTATTTTGGATAACAGTGTTTTATACAAATTACAATATACTTACACTTGTTGCGGATTACGAAAGTTTAACACAGTCAATTGTAGCTACAACTATTCTATTCAACGGATCCCTGATGCATAATATATATTATTTTAGATTTATTTTATATGTACATATTTGTTATAATCTGTCTCTTGTAACTCAATGAGTGGCCGATGTATATTTTATGAATATTTAATTATGTAATATATTATATGTATACATTGGGTGAGACTTAAATAAACAGTTTCTCTCTCTCTCTCACTAGTGAATCTCAAGTCCTTTAGATTTGCTTCCATTCAATTCAAAACAAATGTACTCCTACAAATAATGCAATCTTTAATTAGCGCAATGTTTTCCAGTGCGCGTGCGCACTCTTTAAACTGGGTATGCATTGATGTAAATTAGGGTTTGTTTTGAGTTTTAGACGATATTGGATGGCATTGAGCCGATAGTTCTTGCTCGTAAATGTTTCCACGGCACCGCCGGTGGATGAACACTGTGCGCATGTCTTGTGGCAGCCCGGTCTTCTTGACGAGCGATAAAAGGGTTTTCATGTTGGGTCACTCAGCCTCCCATCTCCAGGCTGATTATGTAACCTGATAAACGCCGTGCTGCCGAGGGACGCCGAGGGACGCCGGGGACGTGGCGTCGGGCACGTCGTCTGCTATTCAGATGCACGTCCTCGGGTCCAGGATTAAGAATTAGCGAATTGCAATGGATGGTGTCGTTCATTTGTAAAAGAATAAATAAAGCACAGAGGGGATACATTTGTGAAACAGTAACAGAATTATCGATTTAGAGCAAGTTTGTAATTTTCCCAAAAGCTACTGTAACGACGGGCACTTGCCTGTGTTGACTCTGGAGACTAAACAACGCGTGTCTGGGGACACTTGATCCACAAATTGCGGTTGTGTGGAGATTGTCCAGGAAAATACTCGTCAAGCGTCAACCCCAAATTTAGTAATTTGATGACATTGTTCCATCGTAAAAACAAATGATGTAAGTTTGTGTTTGTCCTGTACACGTGTGAGTGCGATGCACGTGCATGGTGTAAACATGTCGTCTGAAGTTTCGCGCCAATTCCCAGCCTGCGCGCGTGTCGAGCTCGGCAGGGTACGCCGGAGGACTAATGAAGAGGCTGATGAAGACGAGACGAGAAGTAATAGAGGACCCCATATAAAACTTCGAGTGTATTTGACCCATTACACCAGTAATAAATTCAGCATGCGATGCTTTCACGGTTGGGCGAGTTTAATCACTGAAGTCTCATCTCGACGGAGGAACGTCTCCAAGCGCCCCCCAACAGTGCTGGAGAGTTGTGAGTCGCGTGTGGAGCAATCCAATTCCTACTCATCGAGGTAATAAATGCGTTATAAACCTGCATGTTATGACGAGGGTTCAGTTTTGTTTTACTTGCAGGGCGATTGAATAACTCTGAGCGACACGGGTTAATGTGTCGTTTGACATGATTTTCCAGATGAGTAAAGAAGCCAGTCATGATATGGCCGATATTTCGATGCTGCCTAACCAGACGTCTTCGCCGGCGCTCCTTGGAGTAATCGAGTAAGGGTTTTACCAAATTTGTTACTGAAATACAGAGGTTATCCTGACAAAGAGAGGAAATGGTTCGTTAGAAGGACCCCATGCTGGCCCAGAGAGCGCCATGCTCGGATGACCTCTTGTCATTAATCACAATAGTTGAAGCGAAGTACCCCATATTCAATTATATTTGTTACATCATGTTCATGTGTGTTCCATTTGCAGGCTATAGAAAACAACCATAAAGTCATTCGCCAATGTCGCAGCCACCGAGAGAGCTCTGCAGTAGCTGTCTCAGCGGAGAGGAAATGTCGTCTGTGAGTCTATAAAACATTTTCGCTTCCTGCAACCGGAAGTAGATTTATTGCGCATTGGCCACACGCCTGCTGGACCGGGGATGTCCGGAGACGTTACGACCGAGAACTGTCGCATTTCACAGCTTGCCGGACCCCGCTGGAGTCGTGGTGTATATATAACAGTGTCATCTCGGGGGATTGAACAACCGATATATCTTATTTGCAGTTCTGCCGTAATGATTAGATGATTAGAGCACACGTTGCAAATAGATATACGTATAGAACAAGTAGGACACATGTAATTTAACTACACGATATCTATCACATCTCACTGCCTCGTTGCACAATATAGATAATGTTTAAATGCAGTTTAATTATTTTAACGTGATTTCTCTATATAAAAATAATAAAAATAAGAAATATCTTTAAAGGTACTCGCATACTGTCATACACATTTAAATTTAAAAGAAGCAGATTGGGAATGTGAATGTATTAGGAAGATAAGCATACACAGTTTGATAGCCATGCTTACTTGGTGTTTGATTGTGGATCATTTTCCAATGCTGTGCTGGGTTACATGGCATTGCCAATCTAGCCGTGTTTGCACCATGACATACACAACCATCATCAACTTAATTGAAGTAACACGATGGCCAAGAAGATGGAATAATGTCGTTATCAATACACCATGCTATAAATTATTCACAATGGTGTTGCTTTAATAAATATTGTCACACTGTGTCCCTCTGCAGTAATAATTAAACCTACAAAATTATCGGAAGCCGTTGTCCCAAGACTGTCATTCACTTTCTACTGGAATTACTGAACCACAGCGTGCACGTGCAGACTGGGTTCGCATCACGTGAGACCTCGTCACGCCATCTAGCGGTGATGTACGTCATGGAGTCGTCCACGGTTCCCACAGCATATCAACACGCGACAAATCAGTGTGGAAAATGTCACAATGGAGATAGTTTCGGATATTAGCTAAAGTCACGCGAGATATCGTGAGAGACGAGATTTTAGGAGATGAATATATGGCGTAACCGTCTCTGAGGAATTACCCGGAAGTCGTTGCCACCGTGCTGTTACTTCCGGTGATGTAATCACTGCTCTTGGTTTGGAGTCTGATTATTCTCATGAATTATTCACGATAGTATTTAATCTTACCAACAGGGTATTAGTTTGTGGATCAACCGACTACAAGATCTTTTGGGACACACGTATGCAAGATATACATGTGATGTCTCATGCTAGCTCCAATGATGGCCTAACCCTGCGAATATGACAGATATTCAATACTGATTGAACGTATGTTGTACTGAACGTAATTTGCCTTCTTATATATGTGTATTAACAGCCTTTGTATTACAAGATCCTCTTCTTATATCAGATTACTAAAGACATACTTTGCTGCACAACTTTCTCCTCTAACATGACTGTGGAATGAACGGTGCGCTGGATATTGTTCCATTGCATTGTTCAAATCTTCTTCTTATTATGTTTGTCCACATGACTTTACTATATATTTACAAACAAATCCGCATATTTCCAATAGCTGACATTCCTCTACATTGACACGATGCTATATAGTGATAATCTAAGTAGAATCTAAATGTGTGGAAACAGTATCAGACATACCATTTACACGAAATGCTCTTATCAAGTCTGCATGACAAGGAACATTTATCAAACAGTGACATCTCCATCGTAGTAAAGCACTCGATCCCTAACTGCCTCCGCCAGTACTAATTGATAGTGGTCCAGAGATAGTCATCTCTCCCAGATAAAACCCAGTGAGGTATTCAAAGGTGTTCATGTGTGAAACCCTCCACTTATACCAGTCAGCAAGCATCTACTTCCACAAGGCCTTCTATGCCTTATACTGCGTAATGTCCCTTCCTCGTGTACAACCACCATATAGTATTATAGATACAGTTATCCGTATAAAATATTTAAAATATGAAAAGTTATTGCTTAATATTTAATGCAGTTATTGATATTGTATTCAAATATTTAGAACGAAATGAAAGTATATCTGTGTAATGTATTAAAGCTACGTGGACATTTTGGTCATGGTATGTTATCCAAATATTGAACATGCGTAGCTAATTAGTTGTAAAATATGTAAGCTTTAAGTAAATAATCTTTCATGAAAGAATATAATCACGCACAATGTAAACTATTTAACAAGTGCTTCCTATAATATTTCATATGCAGTATATTTAGTTCATGTTTTTCCCCATCACGTTTTCAATGTGGCTTATCAATAATAATAAAAATAGTTATGTTCTGAAGTAAAAAAATGTAATTGTTCTTAGGCATAATCTTCAAGCAATAGGTAATACCTAGTGGTACTAAGCAGTGGAAGGTTACTGGAGTTTATTATGGGATGTATATTTAGTATTCATGTTGATATGTACAGATTTTAACAGTATCTCATAAGACACGGCTGTATGTTCTAATGTATTGCTTAAACATACGAATTATTGCATATGCACATGAGACTACCATACACTATTCGTCCTCTTCTTATATATATACAGTGTATCATTTTAATTGCATGGCCTAGTATATCACATAATTAGTATGCGTTTGTATACTGCAAACATAGGTCTACTGGAAGAAAACACAACACGTATCTGAGGATGTCATCAATATCTTAAGATTCAGACCTGTCCTTGACTTGTGTTTGAAGTAGCGTATACATCATGGTGGTATTGTGTTAGCTATGATATGTGTCCCTGACTAACATTCACTAAACCACTAACGATAAGTAGCACATCAATTGTAGTCCATTATACCTGTAGCCTTTACGCGTACGGTATACATGTCAAAATATGTATTTATAATAAACAATGTTTAGACCAACCAATTCATTCTGACATCACCTATCGGATATTAAAGACTGAACTGATATTGGAGCTATACTTAGCGTCTATATCCCTTTCAAAAGTAATAAATTTACTTCATTTTTTAACTTGAACTCATCGTTTGCCAATAAAAACGGAAGATGGAATAACACACCTATATATTTAAATAGAATATGTCATATCTGTCAATTAACTGATATATTGGTAATGAGTACCTGAGTTCTTCTGTTCTGTGTGTTGTTCTGTTCTGACGTTCGTGACGCATCTATTAATGACGCCTATGTATGCAGGGATATTGTCATTCGTTTTCCTAAAATACACTTGCACCTTTTTACCATATTATATAGGTTCCGGTTATTGCAGTGTATGCTATCTTCCACTTAATATAAAATACAGTGAATACTAATACTATTCCTATATGTAAAAGACACTCCAGTGAGATGTTCTATACTTATGAGTGTGGATGCTCTGGCATATCGATATGGATGTTTTTTTCTGGTTGTAATATGAATAACAAACCGAGTAAATGTATTTGTGTAAAAATTAATTTACGTGTTATTAATATAATTATTTTACCAAGTATGTGGATTATATATTATTCTATTTTTTAAAGAATTTATTGAATTGTTATCTGAGATATTCGACCGCACTAGACACTATAGACACTAGGTGTTAGCCAAAGTGATCTATCTGATGAATGTTGGCGTGGGAAGAGGTCGGACAGTAGACGATGTAGACTGTATGGATGCTGGGAACCATCACACGAATTCCAGAGACAAATGCAAAACAGAACCATAAAGAAAATTATATCAATTAGACATGAATCATCGTGAATAAACAAAATACATTTTCGGCATAAAGCAAATCACGTCCTACATCTATCACACGCCAATCAACACCTTCAATCTATAGTTCTCTCACATACATCAAACGACCAATCAACAAAACGGCTGGTTAAAATGTGATGAATGTTCTCAAAAATATGAAAATTGATGTGGAAAGAATGTGGTCGTTTGTCTTAGGCGCGGCTCCGTACCATGCGACACAAGCACCGCCATCGCCGGGTAGTGTGCTACTGAAACCACTCACCCGATTAACGTCATGCCCAATTGCCTCCCCTGTAATGGAACCAGAACGAGGCTGGCTGAGAAAGTGGAGACAAAGGTGAAATGATTCACTCGAATATTTACGTTCAATTATCAACTTTTCTGGTGGCATCTATATTTTACACCTGGCATAGCACACAATTACTGGCATATCTGGAATTGTGACATGTTTCTGTAGATGGCCGTAGTAAACACTAGACTGTATATGCGTTTCATATTTGTTGAACTTCCTACGATGTCTAGGCCTACGTCCAGTGAATACAATATAAACTGAAACTGGTTTGTTGATTTTTATTATTCTATCAACGTTTCTAAAAGTGTTGAGTTTTATTATTTTTTCAAATTAGGCTAACATTCAAAAATCCGCTTCAAGAAAATTCATATTATATGACATATAGTCCAATTATTGAATTATATTAGATATACATTAATCAAATATTGTATGCTTCCCTAAATAGAAGCATTTTAAGAATCCGTTGTTTAAGTATTATATTCGTTTCAATGACTTGAAAGCCAATCCAAGTAGGCCTAATTGTTAATAATAATTGTTCAATTACTGATGGAGCTTTATTCTCACATTTATTTTACACTCGACATGTTATTCATAATTATACATGTAGAATCATTGTAGCTTAGGTATTTAAATATAAATAGCAAACAATTTGCGTCTTCTTTTACTTGATTTCGTTCTTTTACTTGATTCTATCCCCGACAGAATGGAGGGACGTGTGAATACGTACCGTGTGTAAAAACGGCCCAGTTCAATTAAATGCATGGAAAGTTTCTTTAAAGTTTTTGACAATGTGAATAACGTAGACTTTGTAAAGCGAAGATGTTATCATTTTCATCATAACCGACTTCAAAAACTTCTAACAGTAGTTAAACTTTTCCCTCGGTCGTATAAATCATGATAACTTCCCTTTCAAACGGATTACCATCGCTGATAGTTTCATTTACAAATAAACCCGTTCGTCTATTTATTATAGTATTTTTTCCTCCAAAATATTTTATGTGGACCCTAAACAATGATTGCCTTATTAGTGTAGAGTAGACAGTAAGCAGCAATGCGGGTGGACTCGTTGACTGGGTCTACGGGCCGAGTGCGTTATTTACAAACTCACAACACAGAGATGTAGATCTTTGATCTGACTATAGTTATAAGATAACATCTCTCTTGTCATGAAGGAATGCACTGACTTATAGATCTCATACATGTGGAAAGATATTTAACATTTATACAAAATAAATGACTAAATGTGTAGTCCCAGTCAGTACCTTCCTACCTGTCAGGTGTACAGGTAGATCCTCTTTGATGTCTTACACGGAGCCGCCAGTGCTCTGGAATAGAACAGATGAACAAAACTATCGTTTGAGAGCTTGCAACACATCCAGTGATCAAAGACATTGCCCCAAGACACGTATTATTCAATGTATAGGACATTCAAACATTTATCCGTAAACATTCAGATTTGAGATATATCCAGCCGCTGATCTGTACAGGTGTGTCCGCCACTTGACTATTAATATATGTATATGTATATTTTGATTAGTCCTAGTATGCGGACAATACAAGGGGATAACTAGGGATACACATTTTGTGCTGGTGCAATAGAACTGGAAAAACGACAGCTCTTATCTGCACTATATTCATGTATGTATAAAATAGTTGTCTTTCTGGATCTGTTAGAGCTGCTACATGCTGGTACAATTGTGCATGTGTTAATTTGGGAGATACGCGTGACATAATCTGATTCAAGTGCATTATATATATTGGCTATATACTAACTCATTAGATGCAGTCAGTCGTGCCGTATGCTATCGGCACATCCACTTAGCTTCTATTTATGAAATCTATATACATGTTCTATATTTATTTTGGTTGCAGACATGCATTTAAACGTAACACTAGAGATGAGTGATTAGCTGTGGTCTGCATTAATGGGTTTGTATTAATGTACATAGAACATATACCCAAAGTCTACTACAATCTCTAACGTCCACTACTGTGTGGTATATATATGTTCATCCTATAGAACAAGCAT
>JAUTBR010052560.1:0-11821 GCA_032361205.1 Pseudorimula midatlantica
CTCTCTCTCTCTCTCTCTCTCTCTCTCTCTCTCTCTCTCTCTCTCTCTCTCTCTCTCTCTCTCTCTCTCTCTTATTGCAACTCAGTGGGAAACTAAACCTAAAACTATTATCCTTCCACGTCCTGGTTTTTTGTATCTGTAGCAAAGTGTACACGTTTTCTATTTTCAAATCAAAACAATACAATCTCCTTTAGTTCATAGTTTTTATTTGTTCATATAAGATACTGTCAACAAGACAGCGACAATATTATCACATTGGTCATATAAAAATATACTGCATCATGGTAAGACGTTCTTGAAGAATGTAGAAGCACACACAACGTGGGAATATCGAATATCGCAAAGTGTGACCGAATACTAGTAACTATCCTTAGACCCTTCCGCCACTATCAATCACATGTCGAAGTAACGTAATACTTCAAATATAAGTGTTTAGTCATATGCAAAAACATTGCCGAACATTGAAAAACACCAGGCCTTCTTCACGAAATAGCTGTACTGTAGATCGGCCGTAAATCAAGACGTAGCCCTGCCTCATGCTTTTACCATAACAGGAAATGACGTAATCCTCAATTTCCGTCCGGACTACATGTAGTACGCTTCCTTCGTGAAACAAACGCCTCGTTAGGCCCAATCCACAAAATATATATCTTTACAATCGATTGTAAACCGATCGTAAGGTGGGAATGGTAGTCACTATCCTCATCTTACGATACGGTTACCAGTCGATCTTAGCTGTGGTTCGGGTTTCCGGCCTGCGTTTCACAGCCAAAAAAGTAGTTCCGGTAGTTGGAGCGGGAATCGAGGCTTACGTCACTTCCCGCTATAGTAAAATCAAGGCATCCGTCCTTATGGTCCTGAATCACGTCCGGAATTCACCACGACCAACTCGTGATACGAACGTCGGGACCCAATCGTGACACGAACGTCCATTCGTAGCAACTTCGCGACATTCTGGATCGGAAATATACGGAAGTATATCTGTGGATGTCACTTGGTTGATCCGATTGACGAACGTCGAGTCTCAACATTACATTTTATAAGCGACTGTGGGTGATTGATTACATCAAGACATATAGTCAGTAATCAAGATGTTTAGCCTACTCATTCCCTTTTAAAACATGGACAGACTGTATATTGAAATCCAGATGGGAATCATAGGCTATCAGTGTATAGACATCTTTGGTAAAGCCAATTGCAAACGTTCAGATCAAAACAATAAAGCGAACATGTTCATAAAGGACCTTGCAATATATCGTGCGCATGTGGCACAACGATGAATATAATAGTTATTATATATACTAACGTTTTCGAACATATTCAGAATTTAATAAGGGAATAGTAGGAGCTATTAATTCTTGTTATTGATACGTCTAGCTTTGAAAACAATGCATTATCGGAAATATAAACGAGTTGAATCACTAACCGAAACGCATATTTTTCTTTTCTCAAAAAGAATTCAAACAAATCAATCTGGCTTTTTTCTCGTAATTCAAGATGCTTCAAACATTTACGTCATCAATTTTCGTTGTATACCCTGGGAAAATAATATTATTTATAATTAGTGTGTATAATACTGTTAAGTAGTAAGGTTGCAGAAACTGATGAAATGATATACGCACTTCCCCTTAATATGAAATATGACGTAGCATACATTATAACCTCAGAAAATATGCATTGAATTCATGAGCAACTTAATAATATTTCTTGTTATCAAATTTCCTCTAAAAATGTAAATGTAACCAATACAATGAAAACTGTTGTTTCATGTAATTGAGCAAATGTAATAATTTCAACATAAGTGTGACCATAACATTACAAACAATAGTGTTTTGCAGTTCGTTGACGATCATGTGTGCGCAATTCTAATATACATGTATGTGCAATGTCATAATGTGCAATAAACTTGAATAATTGCATTGTCAGCACAATTGGATCTAGACTGAAGACAGCCTTGTAAAATCGCCTTTATGGATATATGTACAAAAATAAACATATAAATCTTGCATTTCAATATCTGTGACTGCGCTCCGGAATACGTTCATCACAATGGATTGAAAATAACACATTCACACAATGACAAGGGAACATGTAAAATGTGACCGTAATTTCGCATTCAAATTCCAGGGAATACTAAATCTTCCTAATAGTTTTAATATCTTAAAGCAATTGTGATATTAAATAAGTACAATTCTCACAACAAGTTTTGATTTGAAATACTCAGTTTGTCAACATTAGGTTATTCAAAGAAAGTGATATATTAATAAAAGTAATAAAACTTGGTCGTCACAATATTCATAATATATCACGATAACGCAATGACATCATCAGACATCTGTATCTACGATAACGCATTGACATCATCAGACATATGTATCTATACGATAACGCAATGACATCATCAGACAGCTGTATCTACGATAACGCAATGACATCATCAGACATCTGTATCTAGAATTAATTATTACCAGAAACACAATCTATGTTTTCCCAAACTACATTCAGATCGTTAAGCCTTCCGAACTATGTATCTTCAAACAGATTTCTAATGGACGTTTCAACACGCACACCATTCCTTGTCGTTTGACAATGGCCTACAAAATAGGATTGGGCAAACCAAATATCCATTAATCACACATACACACGGAAATGTGTGCCTGAATACCATAATACTTAAATAGTACCACAATATTACAATTATAGGATTTCACATATCAAACCACCATCGAAACTCACACAATTATGTCTACAATTGTGCTAAATAGGCAAAATAGTATATTTTTGGAAGATGGTTTCGAACTAGCCTGGCCAACGCATTTCACTGAAATGGCTTTCCAGGCAATAAATATTAAATTAATTTAAAGTTCCGAATTGTACATTTGGTCATGGATAGTTTTCTAGTGCTCTCCATACTAAACCATCTAGCAATGTTCTACCAAACTCTAACACATGCGTTTGGTAATGGATGTTTTACCGGCCTAGCTAGCTTCCAAAATTATAAAATCATTGTTATGTATAATGGTAAACTCAGTAAACCATTGTTATGTTAACCTCAGTAGATCATTGTTATGTTAAACTCATCCAGTACTGCCGTTATTTGCTCTTAACTTTGCTGCCAAGTCATATATTGTTACCATGTTCCCCGTCTAAATAATTCAAGAACACGTATAACAATAAAATAATAAATGCTTCTTTGTTGTACTGTTCCCATGAATATTGCCATTACTATCCGAACCAAGGGTTTTACAGCAAAGCAAGGCTATGAGCACTAAGATGAAACAGTTGTGGGAAATGCTTTGGTACATGCTGAAGAAAGTATGAACATCTCTCAAATAACCATCCAGCTCATGACATTTTTCTTGACTCAATATCAATCTGGGTATTTCTCGAAAGATTTCAGAAGCTTCCAAAACGGATATCGTCGCAGAAGTACGCCACAGTTATCCTCCCTTGGCATATCCAAAAAGGCACACAAGTCCAATATATCAAACTCCCATTGCAAAAGGTCAACAAACTCTGAACGAATCAATATGGGCGCCAAACTGTAGCGGTGAGTTCATCCGTGCGTCTTGGCGGCGATTTAGACGACTCGGAGCCATCCGTCCTTGGAGGCAAATCTCTGGACGACTCAGAAGAAGCAGTTCCTTCTTCCAGTTCCACGTCTCTCAATGGACGAACTGTGGGTCCTTCTAGGGCTAATCGAGATGGCGAAACCGGAGTCGGTTTCTCGACTCTCTGAACAACGTCTGAAGACCTTGGTCCCAGAACCTCGTAGGTCCGGACGTCTGCCGTTGGCATATATAACCTCGTCTGATACTGCTGCGGCGTGGGTCCGTAAAGGTGTGGGTACAGGAAGGTAGCCGGGTGAACCCTGGGCGCAGTTCCTGCTAAATATGAAGCGGCGGCCGCGATGGAACTTGGCGGCGTCATAGAAGAGAAAAAGTCATGCCTCGTAATGGCAGGGTGGTAGCTTCCGTGAGTGACTGGTAGAGGAATCGTTGATATCGCTCGACTTTCTTCTAAGATCGACAAGTTCGAACTGCTCGCCGTGTAAGGCAAAGTCTGAGGGGGCATGAAAAGAGGACGACTGTCCGTGTACAAGGGTTCCGACAAGCGGTGGTCACTCAACCGGACATCCGCCGTGCTTGCATACGGCGGCAACACGAGAGGCAGGCGGGACTCGATGCTGATTCTGTGTTCTAGCGGAAGTCTGGATTCGAGGCCGGGATAGTCGGCTCGCTGGGCTTCCGGAATGATCGGTAGGTGGCGCTCATGGGGGACGAGACCATGCTGAGTGACGACCGGATGTTCATGAACAGACAGCGCAGGCAGACGAGATTCACGGTCACGAGATTCAAGGGGCGGGGGATGACCAGCTGAGAGAAAGGAGAATAAGAAAAAGTTATTTCAAGTGTCCAGTCAATCCAGAGAGATATTAATACATGTATATTCAGCATTCATAGTATGTTGAAATACTACGGCCAATTGAAAGAATACCGCACGTGGCATTAAACAATAACTGACTCATTCAAACGTAATAAAAACGTAATTTAACAATGTGACCATGTTGGGTTATATTTGTAGAACTTCCATGAATAGTTTTTTTTGTATTATATTATATGACAAGCATGTTTGTGTATGAATGTACTTGAGTTTGTTCCACTCATAAGATATAACGTACACCATAACTGTATCTTTCACGAAAACCAGAATCCACTACTGGACCATAACACTCTCATAATATGTCATCCCATTCGCAATAATATGAGAGATCATTTACGGGAAACTTATGGTTTCCTAATGGAACTGATGCTCTTCTCCAATCTCAGCCTACGGAGTCTATGCGCATGGCTATGGAGCCCGTTGCACGACGCTCTTGTAGGCTACAACTAGTGTAAGGCCAGCGCTTTCTATTGTGACGGGAGCCCAGTTACAACTATTGTAGCGCTACAAGAGCGTCGTGCAACGGGCGCATGGTTTGTTGCTACCATTTTCTTTAAATTTGAATTTAGAGCCGCCTTTTAAGAATCTTCCACTTATATCACGGTTTGTCAGTTTAGGACAGGAGTAAACCCACGACATCCATAGCACTGAATGTTGCAGAAAACCTAAATCACGGACAGACCAAGGATGGTAACGGCATTGCCATGTGGTACAATCTCATCACGATTGCCTCAGAAAGGTAACTTTCAGCGAACATTGATTCTGGGCTCATGGGACTGTAGCTCGAGATTCCTCTATTCTTCCCTGCCGACCATAAGAGACTTTTTATATGGGTATGGTCAGGGGAAAGGATAGAGGAATCTCGAGCAACGGGGACAGCAGTTGCAACCTACCTGCTAAATGTGAGACAATGGCACTCTGAGACTGCAATAAAGCCGTGGATGTGATAGTACTGATGGGGTAGATGAGCTCCTTAGTGTACGGGACTGTGTCGTAACCGACCCAGCTCCCTCGGGTACCATCCAACTGCTTCGACAGCAATTCTGAAATCGGAGCAAATATTTTTAATATTGTTGACTGACTGAGTAAATTGTTAACGTTCCTTATTCTGAAATGGAAAATGCTTAATAAGAAATATTTGGTATTATTTGCATTTTTTAATAATAATGTTGACTGAATGAGTAAATTGTTAACGTTCCTTATTCTGAAATGGAAAATGCTTAATAAGAAATATTTGGTATTATTTGCATTTTTTAATAATAATTTTTACAAAAATAAATAAATAAAATAAAATGAATCTTTCACAAATAACACGTCAAAGACGCTATAATGCTAACAAATAATATCCTCTAGTTATACAAATCCATATAGTATAAAAATAATCGGACCAGGTGTTTCTTGCGTTCACCTAGAGGTCTATATGTTTCATATTCATACCTGGCGGTCGGAGACCATTTGCATCTGTTGAATGATGTGACCGGACGTCGGAAGCACCCGAGACTCTCCGAAGTCGTTCCAATTCGGCCAGGTGCGCAAATCGGCGATCTACGAGAGAGTCCGCGAGACTAACATGGTCCAGGGGCATATCTAGTGGACCAACTCGGTGATGAATCCTACGGTCATCTGTGTGCAATTCTGAAATAGAAAATGCATGAATAAGTTTTTGTTCGATTTTGACCCTTTATAAAAAAAGAAATCAGGTATGGCTGTTGTCAGATTTGTAAGTTGATTTCTATAATAACTGACACAGTTATATTTAACTTATCATTATCAGTATTGTGCTACGATTCTTGAATTAATTGTCATATGTGCTAGTAAGGGAAAATAGTCAGTTTACCTCACACTAGAAACACTTATAGAAACTATCATAAGTACATTTCACAAATGATTTTTTGTTAGGTGTGGCTAACACTTGTATAGTTCGCACTTTAAAATCACGTCTTTGTACCGTATGTTTGTTTTTATTTTTTTATTTTACTAAGTAAAACGCAATTGTATATAATCTTGAAACGTCAATCTATTTCTTTCGTTAAAAGCCATACAAAATAATCGTACTTTACACACTTTAAAAACACGTCTATGTAACGCCTATGGTCATACGTTTTACAAACGCAATTGTAAAATTAAACGTCAATTCATTTTTTCCCCGGTAACAACTATGTAAAGAATCTTACTTCACAATTTAAAAATCACGTCTTTTGTGGATTGTATTTTGCTTCTTTTAAAAAGAAAAAAAATACACCCAAAACAGCCATGTGCAATACACAAAGAAATGGGAAGAGGGAAAACGCATGGAGACAATGGTTGACATGGCATGTGTGAAATTGACAAGCCATTGTCTGTCTTTATCAATATGTACAAATGTGGCTACATTGAGGTCACAGTGTATCTCTAGCAGGGATAATGGCTCACTTTAGCTCCTACCCCAAGTGTGTGATTGTATCTGGGAAGCGAATCCATTGAACCTTGGGGGTGGGGCCTTTGAGCTCTGAGGGGCAGGTGGGGGTTGAAGAGCTCGTGATATTTTTTTTCAACAATACACACAGCCCGTTTCGAGAGCTTTGCTCATTTGATGCCTATTTCTAGCGCGCTGTCCAATTTTTTTTATGATTTTGAAAATGACCATGGTGGTCAAATAGGCGTGTGTCCAAGTGCCATTATGGACATAGAAAAAAAATCATTTTGTCCTTGAACATCTGGGATAAGTACTTGAATAGCCGAACATTAATGTTCCTCGTAAATGGGTGACGTTGGATGACAGCTTATGGCCAGACGTCATCAATTTTATCTGTCCGCAACTCATTTATGTTCGAGCCTTTGTGCGGTCAAAAGAAATACCAGTGAGAGTGTGCACGTGTTCGATCTGTAGACTATTGCCAGTCTAGTTTTGTCACCGTGTAGTCCAATCATACTATGGCTTTTTTACGTTCTTTTATATATTTATACACGACCACTGTTAATGTTTAACCAGTCATGATTTCTTCTTCAAACACTTCCAGCTCATACATTAATGCGATTCCTGCTCGAGATTGGATTTCGTTCTCTTTTTGTGTGTGTGGGTGGGTGTGTGTTGGTCGGTCATTCATATATTATCGTTAACGAAGCAATTTGTAAAATATTCTCATTTCTGTATTGCTTGTTCATGAATAAATGGAAGACGTAGTTAGCGTTTTAACATTTGTTCTTCAGAATAAAAAGACCCAAGCTGTCATTTATAACATTTATAACAAGGCTAACATATGGCGCTTATAAATAAAGAAAATATATTGGTATACTTTTTTTCTCTCAGTATTGCCAGTATAAATAGAAAGTATTATCTTTGTTTTATCAGGCCAAAGGTAAATGTATAATGATCCTTAGAGTTTAAACATGATTGACAGTAACGATTCTTTTATTATTATATTGGGTAATATGCTAATTTATTTAAACCTCAAAATATGTCTATTTTAAAAATATTTTAAAATAATAAAAAATAATGTTAAAAAATAATAATAAATAATAATAATAAATAAAAACATAATATAAAATTAATTAGCCTAAATCAGAAACTTAATTTTACAATTACAAGCAGTGTAACAAAAACTCGTCTTACTTCGTGGTTCCCTGGGTCCGTCGACCGTCACTTTGATAGCCTTCTGATAAACGGCAATTTCCGGTGGGTTCGAGCTTACTGTGATCGTCAATGAGAAACTCTTGCCTGAAAAATAATAACAAAACATGTAAATTTATGCTGCTTAAATGCCAGAATTTCCTGAAGGTATATAGGCTAATTTTCTTCAAACTTGCATAATAATCGACGTCGGCGCCAGGAGAGAGAGAGAGAGAGAGAGAGAGAGAGAGAGAGAGAGAGAGAGAGAGAGAGAGAGAGAGAGAGAGAGAGAGAGAGACTAAAAGTAGAAATAGAAATTTGCGGTTTCACGTGAATATTGAATAATAAGTTTTATTAATGTGCATCATGATCAATAATTGTAATATATGTAATAAAACAACTGAATAAATAAATATAATTGATCATCTATTATTCCATTTATTTCTAGATTGCTATAACAAACCAAACATCAGCTATGACTTTTAATCATTTTGACTTGAATTATGCATTCTACATCATATGCGACCCGTTAGTGATCTTAGCGATGACATGATGTGATCAGTCTTTATAAACAAACAGACAATAAACAGGGCCGACCGGCCTGATTGACGTAGCATATTGTTTATCATATTTCATTAATACTTTATCACCACATATTACTAGGTGTCGTGCCATTATTTTCAAAAGCCCGACATTAATTTTTTCGGGCGTGTGTACAGAAAGCAGCGAACCTCCCGCCATTAACAGCGCCAAGGGAAAACTCCCCCGATCTGCTCCAGTGACGATATTAACAATAGAACGACCAAAACACGCAGTACAAGTGCAAGCGCGCAGTCAACCGAAACCAGTCCACGTGCGGTGCGAGAATCACGTGCTGTTAATCATGAAATTTACACATAGACATTAGCTATTTAATTTCTGCATCGTTGTTGATGTTGTTTGGATTAATTAACCACTAGACATCGGCTATTATGCATATGTCGTTCGGTATAAACGAGATATTTACTATGCGTTTTCGAGGTTTCCTGGAAGTAATTATCTAAACCTCAGTGGGGTATCAAATATCATCGTAGACGGTTGAACTTTGGAATTCGCCGTGATTCATTAACTTTGAATAGCGTACCAATTTTGAAGGATTATTATCAGATATATAGAGATATAGCTAGCAGTTATCTGTGCCGAACTCAATTTCGCACACATCATGGTTTAATATTAACGCGTTCTTTCGTCTATAAAACAAGATCAAGAACGGATAGAGCAAAACTTGTCAATTTGAAATAGCTATTGTAGTTTATGAATCATAAAATAAATTGGAAATATTTTATACAAAATGTCGTAATGCAGTTGGTATCTCCATCTCATTTAACATCATATGTGAACCGCTCTGTCCATGAATCACTGTCGTGGAAGAGTTCGTGACAGATGTAATCCACATAACATGCATTTATCAAACAAATTAATCTAGAATGCGTCGGGACGATTTTCTTTTAGTATTTGCGTAGAGGCATTAGAAATCCTTTTATAAGCACGGAGAGAAAATGTTGCTTGAATTCCAAATTTCAAATCGATGGAAAAGTAATACCGATGAAAGTTCACACAATTTTAGTTCAAGACATGTATTAGTGATATCGCAAATGGATGCTATGTTACATACATGTAGGCATATTTGCATATTAATGACAAGAAATTATACCACGACTGTTAGTTATCTGTTATAGCAAGTTACTACAGTTGGTTGTAATCTGTTTAGCCTGTATAAAGTTAACGGGTTTGTAATGCAAAAGTCCACCAAGGTGAAATGCAAAATGTTTTACAGAATAGGTCTACATGTTATATTACCTATAGCCGGTGGTTACACTATATAGCATAGGCTCATATCGTAGTATTACATGTACGTAAAAATGGGAAAACCCCAATGAGTTTCCGAGTGTAAGCACATGCAATGTAGACTTGCACCGCTGTGGGTCAAACTAGTTCTGTTTTGGGGGTGCGGCATTTTATAAACACATTCATTCAAACGGTTCTCTTGTGGTGAGTCAGTGTAATACTAAACCACACATATACACCATAAACCTTCCCAATTTCCTCCCCCAATATAAAGACAAGCTTGTTAACTTCCGACCTCGTGTCAGGGGTCATGACCTGCATCAGAGGTCAATCTTGTATGTTCTCGTTGATTTCTTTTACTGCTTTGATTATTTCTCTATGAATATCGATGTTGCGTTCCGCCCTTAATAGTATTTGTGTGCAATAGTATTACACACATGTATTATTTGGCCTTAACTGCTTTATTGCAAAGGAGTAAGGAGCCAACCGTGGTAATTTCCAGAGCACATGCGGTCCCACATAATATCGCAAATTACAAAATCGATATTTACGAGAATACTACCGATAATGATAGTATTTGTCTGCTTTTGAAAATATTACCAAAAATAGTGGGTTTTTTTTAAATTATGAATTAAACATAAGGAACGTAATATGAATTTCAAATTTAGCTCCTTAAATTATATTCCATCGCGGCGAATGAATTTACCATCGGATGCGTTAATAAGCCTAATATAATATTTGAGGTCGCACGACATCGTAAAAGCCATATATCAAATATCCCCGGCGAAATGTCACAAATTAAGAGCAAATAAATCCACAGTATCTATATACACCTCCGCATGTTGTCCGTGCACTGTAGTCGGCGTTTAACCCACACAAAGCAATTCAAATATTGCGGAATACTTGTGGTTTAAATGCCATTGAAGCTATAATGCCTCATATACACATCCATACTGTTCGCCCACAAATGAACTATGCATACTAGAACTAGGCCAACGTGCATACATATATATATATACGTACGATATCAATAGCACGATGAAAACGGCGTCATTGCGCAAGTGATAGGATGCGGGTTACCGTTGATCACGATTCTCAATTCCTCGTAGATAAAAGTGCTCGCGTGGAACATTAAGGGTAGTTCTACGAAAGGTCAGACAGTCTTACAGAAGCAGATGGGCGGAATTGACCACTGATTCTGTATTTATTTACAGACTGATCGTGCGAATGATATAAGTTATAGCTTGCGGCGATATTGGCGGGGGTAGCGGTTCGATTCATCGTACTGAACGTAAACATAAAAACCAATGAAGAGCTTGGCGGATTCATGCTATTGGAAAGGGCTGTGTATTTATTTTAATTACACATCCTTCTTTGTACGATGTCTGTAAAAACTCGTGGAGTGAATTATGAAAATAATATAGGCCTGTTGTCGCCTTTGAATTTTGGCTTGAATAGGAAGGGGATTGGGATCACATCTGCCTCACAGAGTTGTCATTGTTACTGTTTGCAGAGTCTAGGGAAGCCCTTATTGGTGCCAAGGACTAGCATTGTGACACAAGACAATATAATCAAGGCCAAGCGGCCTTAACACATGGGTTTCCCTTCTATAGCGGCACTACCGCTTTTCCAATCAATCAAAACTTAAAACCAAAAAAAAATATGCTGAAGAGCCTTTGTTCATCTATGGTTCATGACTTGTTATTTTCGTTGGTTGTGGAACGGTAAAAGAGTTTTACGGCTAATTCAAAACACTCAGCGTAAAACCACGTCATCTACAACCATTTCGCAGTCAATTACCTCTTATATAAAACCAAATACGAGAGACTGGGGGTGGATGGGGTGAGAAATGGAGAGAGGGGGTGGGGGTGGGGGGGGGGGGGGGGGGGGTGTAACAGTGTTGTAGAAACATGTGTGTATATGTGTAAATGTGGTTGATGAACATGTGACATTATGTTTGTG
>JAUTBR010053115.1:0-11810 GCA_032361205.1 Pseudorimula midatlantica
CACACACACACACACACACACACACACACACAGATATATATATATATATATATATATATATATATATATATATATATTACTCGTAATGGTTTTACAAAACAATATCAAAATATACAAATTGGTTTATTATTAAGAAGAGACATTTCGTTAAATTTTTATATTGTAGTATTTATCTTTTTTCTGGATTACAGAATAATGAGCATTTTTATAAACATGTATAAGATAATGGCCTTGTTTTCTTACTGTATTCATAAATGCACTATTAAGACCAAGTAAGGTTGATGAATATTATTGAGCTTACGTTTGAGGAACAGGGATTAGCCTTAATATGGGAAGCCAGAAAATACCTTGTTCAGCAAACACATGCAGATGTAACAAAGTCTGGTGCTTAATGTCATTGGACGATGAATGATGACCGTGCCTTTCAACAATACGCCATACGTTCACTTATACACATATCTGTTATTCTGGTCCCTGGCCTGTCACTCTGACGGTTTGTTATTCTAGACGCGAATAATCAAACCATATGACGTATATTCATGCTAATTACATTTTAAACTGTCATTGAAGTATTGTTATGTTCATTCATATTCCTTTTGTGAATACTACAGAAAAGAATATTAACCTTTATTTTGTGGTTGAAAAACTAAATTGAGAATCTATATAATAATCTAAGCAGTAAGTTGAGATTAGGAACATGTATTTCATTATGTTATATACATTAATTGCGAGTATTCCCCAATAGTAATATTCCTTTGGTTACATTTGACATTTTATTGACAATTTTGGAACTAATCTCCCGTGTGCAGCGAAGCAGGATGGATAGTACAGTTTTGTGATATTGTTTTCCTATGCTTACGTACATGGGATCGTGTTTCCTGACAAATATATTAAATAAGGATCTGTTTAAGTGTGATGTTTCATGTGAACCCAAACTGTTGGAATAGGTAAGACAAAGTGAGTGACATAGGTTTACGACCCGTGTAAACATTTTACAACGTAATATGCATTGTTTGGCATTTTAAGTACATATATGATGGTATCCGCGCTGGAAATATGTCAGCTGATGTTCTTGTTTTACTGTATGGTGTAGACTTACATGTACTTTGGATATACCGGTAGTTGACATGTCTATATCCCCCTCCCCTTTCTTTCTCTCTCTCTTTCTCTCTCTTCCTCCTCTCCCACTCCCAATCTCTCTCTCTCTCTTCCCATCTCTCTCTTCCCATCTCTCTTCCCATCTCTCTCTTCCCATATCTCTTCCCATCTCTCTCTCTTCCCATCTCTCTCTCTATCTATCCTCTCTCCATATAGATTTAGCATGGACCGATACAATTGCTAAATACTCCCAAATACTAAATCGTGTTCCATAGGAACAATCAAAATACACACTTCATAGATGTCACACATATCCATCAACCAGAACATAAATATCATTCCTAAAAATACATTCCCTAAGTAGCATAGCCAATATAACATATACACATCTGTGATTGTACGTTTGAAACTTCTGGTATATTCCTTCATAATTGACCCTGCAACAAATTGGCCCAAGTACATGTGATAAATAGTAATATTTATTGTTATGCGTATTTTTTCTCGAAGCTCTCATATCCACTATGAGCCCATAGCGCTCTCTTAAGTTTCCGAGTGCAAAATGCACGTTATAAACTTAAATATTAGAGTTATCCCTGGTAAAATAGAGTTACCTCACTGACTGGTTCGGTACATGTGCCCGTTTACGACACAAGGAAACCAGTCAATATGGTAAACTACCATTTAGGTCCGAGAGTATATCTGTGGATGTCGCTCGGTTGATCCGATTGGTTCGATATGAGAGCTTCGAAAAACGATACCCTGGTCTCCGAGTACATGTGATAATAATAATAGCATGTGTTGTTCATAGTGGAACATGTCATCTTTTTTTTTGGTGGTTTGTCTGTTTTCAGATGACGTGCAGGTTGGGTGTAGGGAGCTCAGAGCCAAACGCTACATATCCGACGGCTTCTGTACATCCATGAAACCCATCAAGGAGGTGGTGTGTGCGGGGAACTGTTTGCCCATTAGACAATTACCGTGGTATTCCGAGTTTGTAAAATATTGGTCTAAGAACAAATTGAAGGAATGGCAATGCGAAGAGGACCTAGTGAGGCGGAAGAAAGTTCGCTTGATGTGCCAGGATAACACATACAGGACATATAAGATTAAAGTGGTGAAAAGCTGCAAGTGTAAAAAGACAGTAGACCAACATAACAGGACAAAACGAAAAGACAGGAGGAGAAAGAGGAGGCGACAAAGGGGGAACAAGAAGAACCGGAAACAAAGACAACATTCACACAGTAACAGCAGTGGCGCATGATTCTTAAAATGTGGAGTGAAACCTTTTTTTCGATCAGTGTCAGTTTTGCATTGCACCGCTCTACCAATGTGAGAAGGATGAATTCTTACAGCTGGATATACGTGGTGGCCGGAGTCGGTGCGGCTGTGAGTGTAGCAAGGAAGGAAAAAAATGGAAGAATTTTACTTCCAAGGGAAGCAATTCTGCCTCTAAATCAAATGATTGTTTAGCAACAAGAAAATGTCTAATCCGTTACTGGATACAACTGATATGTGTTTGGTGTGTGTACGAAACAGTGGCTTAGCTCACTGGGCGTGGGTATTTAACAGCAGCCGCCATATTCTTAAATACGAAACTATTGGAGTACAATTACACAAAACGTATCCTACAGGGTGACGTGGATACCGGCAGCCTCACTTTCAGGTGTGACGTCAGAAGGATGAATACACAACTGATTGCATATACGTGTGCGAGTGTATTGTTTTGGAGATTGGATGATCTCACGTGGTTTTCTCATGCAAGACACGGCTAGACACGTGCTGTGTTAAGACACAGACATGTGCTGTGTTTCATCGTATAAAGGTCAGTGAATGACTTGTTCCCACAAGTTCATTGATATCTGCATTTGAAACAAAAACCCTCCGTGTAGGATAGTTTCTGATGGAATATGAGATAAAATGGCATCAACCAGGTATTGCTAAAACATCATGTTATATGTGCACGAGGATTTACATTCGATTTCCGTGGATACAACGTACCGTGTGTCTTGGTTTTTGGCAATCCTGTGTTGCCGTCGTGCTGTACGCTGTAACGTCCGATTGTAGTGCTGAATATGTTGTAGTGATTATTGGTCCCTTGTTGTTTGATATATGGACACAATGTAAAAACAAACATAAATTTAAACAATATAACCGAATAACACTGTTTGAATCAGATGAAAAAAAATATGTGTATAGCGAATATTCACAAACAGTATTGTGACTTGTAAGGGTTTTCTCTGGCATTCTAAAGAAATATACATTATTTAACTCTCGTGTGTAATAATGACAAAATACCTGCATTTTAGGGGCTCAGACTTATACTAGATCACTCCCCCGTTGTACTGGATCTAGATTTGCCAAAGGTACGTAACATTTATCCAGAGGTATTTGCTATATATCTCTGGCTCAGAAACTTTCCGCAAATAAATAGCGCCATCTATCGAGTACAAAAACAAGGGAGCTAACCTATGAATGCTTCATCAGTTACGTCGCTATGTTTGCATAGCGCCAGTTGTTAATGGTTACTAGCTGTACATAGTTGTACAGCTTGCAGCGTTGTTGATGAGAGCTAGGTTGCTGTGAAGATCGACAATAAAATGTACAAATGTATATCAGCGATACTGTGTAACATCCTGTCGATCTGTATTGTAAAGAATAAAAATAACAAACACTTTATACTTTGTACTTGTTGGTTCGCAATGTGTAGGCCTATAGGCTACTTGATACTCAATATACTTATACATACTTTCGGTTACTCACTATAAATATTACATCGATTTAAAACAAATAAAAAATACAAATATGTATTCCAGTAGATTGACCAAAATGTAGCCAATAAGCGATAGGAACATAACATATGGTAGGGAAATACCATTGTTACAGGGAGGCAGAGAGAGAGGTACCTCTGACCAAGGATACTGGAACTGTATGCATTTATGTGACACTCATCATGTAGAATGTTGGACTAGTATGAATGATATGCATGAAACTGGCAGAACGTGGTGTAGTGCTGGATATCACGCTCTACAAATGCATATATTATTATTATTATTATTATTATTATTATTATTATTATTATTACTAGAGCTTTCTATTGAATCACACTGCTAGATTTAATCTTTGAATGGTACGTATGTTTAACATTAGATGATACGGTATGACGGTGCCATTGTCGTCCATCAAGTTCAACTTGCATACACATCTGGCACGGCAATTGGGCGCACGTGTACTACATGTATACACAATGGCGCCCGACTTTTATTGCCACAGCCTCTACCAGACTGTACTCCGCATGGCAAGATGTACCAGGATTTACCAGGATTTACCAGGATTACTAGTTCTCCTTTGTCAAACTTGTCTTCCTGTGTAGACAAACGTTGCTTATATATTGCTCGACCAACCGGTTTGATGTTGCATTTTTTGTCAATGTGTGTCGCTGCCATAGCTTATTTAGAACGTAAATAGTGTATTGTGTGCAGAACGGAAATATTTCCTTGTTTATGGTAATGTCGTTAACAAATTAATTGCTGATTATACGCGATAGATTAGCTTTACTATTTTTTTAGGGGTTACTGAAAAGATATGTTCGTGATATCCAATCGCTTAATGTATACCCGCTTTAGTTAAATAATACGTTGTTGAACTGTCTGGGCATGGGTTAAAGTTTCAAACTGACATTAGACAGGTTTGATAAGACTTAACCTTTAACCTAAAGTCAAGTTTGACCTTTAACCCTTAAACAGGATTGACATGAGGTTCTTCGTAAACACTAAGTTGAGACAGGGATATTTGAGCAGGACTTAACTATTTCCAGTAAAACCCTTCTCTGTGCTGGCAAACGTACTGTAGTCCCACATACCCTGCGTCTAGCGGGCCCCGTGATATGATTTTAAATCCCAAATGTGTAAAACTAATGATAATATCAAACATCATTTGGAAGTTGGGTTCATGAATGGAGACCAGAAACCAACCTATATTTGGAGTCCGTGGGAAATTTGAACCATGTGGACATGGTTTCTCTGAATATCGTGAAACAAAGGCTATATTCCCAAAGATTTGTGATCAATTTTAAATTCCTTGTTCCCCTCGACCCTTGTTGAGGCTGGCTGACTCATGGAAAGCAAACACGAGGACCCAATAGGTACGGGGAGCTATCCTGGGCTAACCCTTCAAATCAATGTAGTTAACCCATTGACATATAAAACACGTACTATCAAAAAGTGTTATCAATGTTGCATTGGTTTGTTATCGCTGTAGGCTTTTCTTCAAGGTTTTACATTAACTGTTTCTTAATGGTATTCTCTAATGCACACCTAATGTCCTGTTTTGTACAGTATGTGTGGTAGGGTTAAGTAGGCTAACTATCGGAGTAGATTCAGTTTGACACGTGGGTGCTAAAATCGGTAGGTCTTAACGCGACGTCATTACATTATGGTGTCTGTCCATGTGGCCTAGTGCCTATGCGCACTGGGACATCACAAGCACGTCGTTGTGCGTTTTGGTTACACGCAGCTACACTTCAACGATACGTGTGTCTATACTGAGCATAGGGTATCATGTTAATTTCTTTAAATTTAGTAATAATGCTACCCCTTCGAAGATAAATATATTTTCGAAAACTTAAGCATACGTAGGTAGAAAGGCATGATTTGTGTTAGATTCTCTTTCAGTAATACAACTCCGTACACACTATTAAGTACACATTTTCACGAAAAAACGTATTTAAAATATCAAGTCTACGTTCAGTGACTTATATGTTCAAACTAATGGTAATATGTAATCTAACCTGTAGTATTTGGATATTTGAGAGTTTCCTAAATTGGTCCTTGATGTTATTTGGTCGTTGATATTCATACTTTTTTCTATAATAACATAACTGGTCCTTGATACATTATGGACTTAGTTTTTATATAGTTAGGATTAGTTTAAATTAGGATCAATTTCAGAAACAACTTTCTAAAATTATATCTAATAAAATAAGATGTGTAAAGCACGGGTGTCCATAAACCATTGAAGTACTGCAACACATAATGTTCAGTGATGTTTCCCTGAAAACAAATTATGCTTCTTTTACTATGTATACTAGTAGTAGGTTTTTAGTACAAACACACCAGACCCATTGTACGTGACTCGACAGGTTGGTCTGTCGTAGATACTGGAGGTCTGCAGGTCTATAGACCTCCTCATTACCACCGTCCAGACCCGATAGCCATCTTCCACCACACTTGTGTGCACGTCATATAGTAGAGCCGCATTATTCTTACTTAGCACCCATCGCTTTTAACACTTTTATATAGCAATCTTCATTATGTCACACGGCATACATAGCAGACCACAACAAAGTAATTTATTTATATATCATAGAATAGAACCCAGGTGTTGATCCAGCCTAGATTTATGTAAAACTATAACCATTCACAAAAAAAAACGGTACACATAGCCTATACCCGAAGACTACCCGTGTAAACAGGCTTTTACAACACTAAACCTTATCATGAGACGATTGTGTTATACAGCTTCTAGGCGTTACGCTCGGCGGTGTGTGCCCCGACTGGGTGTACCTTATCTGCGAATTTGACAGGCTATGCTCTGTTCTGAGGGGTTGGTCTGCTTATACCAACTTCTAGTATGAATCGCAGGGGCGCTCATTGAATGGGGAGATTTTGTCATTCATGCTTTGACCTAGAAGTGTATTCACCGCTCCTCCGATCGCTGTATAGGCTTTGGAGAACGGAGCACCGACGTGTGACTAAGATTGGGTCGGAATTGAGTCCTCGCCAAACTCCGAATGAACTTTACAACATAGATCGCCCAAGAGCCAACAGCATGAGGTTTTCTGGGGTGTAGAATTACCTTCATTAAATCAAAATGTTATGCATTAAACATGACATAAGTAAATATGTATATATTAATTTTTTTCTTTTACGACATTTCGAGGTATGGGATATTATCTTGAGATCGCCTATTTATACTTATGTATCATACTATATTTCTTGGCTACTATATTTCTTGGCTTGGCTACTATATTTCTTGGCGCGATTGTACTTTTGCTAAAACTATATACTAAACTAGTGAGATCGAATATAACATCAACTTGACTTTGAGAGAGGCATTTACGTAAAATTAGAAAATTAGCTCGTTTAAATATTTTTAATGTTGTATATTTCACAACTGTGTGACGACTTGATGTATCAAATGTATATCAGTCCCTGGTTTATAACAGTTTATGAACGTAAAGTATACTCGTATTTGTTTGGGTAATTCAATCAGAACGGGATACGCTATACTTGTTCATAATGAACTACATTATTCTAAATCTCCAGAAAAATAATGATATATTGTCATTTTATTTTTAACAGTATAATATTAAAACAGTTCACAGAAATCGTGTAATAACTTATAATTGTTGTAGTTTATAAATGCACCATTCCTATTCTTAATTAATGTTTATTCTGAACTTTCTCTAGAACACGTTACTTTGTTTCATTATTTGGCATTATAATGGCATACTAGTAGATGTACAGTGTATACTGTCTTCCCTAATATAAGTCTCTTAGGAATTAAAATAATATGTTTGCACTCACCATTATTTAAAACGGGCACTCCCGATATATGAAGAATGCTGACTTTCACCTTTCAAAGAAAGCACATCCTGTCAACCAGACCAGAATACTATAGTCCCATCCTTTCAATTTCAAATGAACAGCTAAAGAGATAGCAATATGTATATACCTTATATAAGAAGATTGTATTTACAATATATGTAAGGTAGTATATACCTTGCATATAGAAGATGTACTAATAAAACAACTTCACCAAATACTAGTATAAGATAAGATAAAGCTGCACTACTTTTTCAGGAATTTGACGTACATATTTAGTATGTTTCTGCACACAATTATGTCGATTATGTTCATCGTTGTTTTGCGTTATTTAGAGTATAGGAGCATGGATATATTACATTATATTTACTCAAATGTTTCACAACACTATTTGAACGAGATCTCTGTAACAGTAGCATATTTTTGTCATGATATCCCACACGACTGAATAGATTCAACATCAAGTTAACGGAAATAGCTGTACAACTGTTGATAATATGACAGTTTGTATATAAACTATGTTCATACTAGCTGTCATGTTAAGACCCATAACATAACATAGGTACGCGTGTACTGTAGACGCAGAAATGTGCGGTTGCGGTTTCCATGTTATTTCTCGTCGTTAAAAAGTAGATCTATTAATTGTCGGTTGATTCTCTTGTTCACATATGAGAAGTGAAGTTGAAATATGTTAAATTTAATTGGTGTAGTCTACTAATAGCCATCTAGTACTATTGTCCATAGTTAATACTACTACTACTACTACTACTAATAATAATAATAATAATAATAATAATATTAATAATAATAATAATTATTATTATTATTATTAATTATTAATATATAATATATAATTAATAATAATAATAATAATAATAATAATAATATTAATAATAATAATAATATATACATTTACATAGAGAAAATATTCAGAATAACTGCTCAAATTCGGTTTTGTAATGTGTGTGTTTGCCATGACCGGGGTAATTGTGTGTGTGTGTGTGTGTGTGTGTGTGTGTGTGTGTGTGTGTGTGTGTGTGTGTGTGTGTGTGTGTGTGTGTGTGTGCAGGTTGATACGGGTTATATAGTATGTCTACAATGAGTGTCTATCAACTATTGTCAATGGACTTCTCGTATATCCAGAAGTAGAGCAACTTTATTATACTGAGTGGCTAAAATTCTAAGAACTATTCACTGTTTGGAGCGATACCCGCACACTGGAGGATGTGCAAAGACCGATTTAAGAACAAGCTTTTCTTACGGTTGGACACATTATACTATAGCTAGGGTTGTGTTCAAAGCGTTTGCCGGTACGCACAATATAGCATGTATTGCATTCAGTTTACACTGACATAAATTTTGAATACCATATTTATACGCGAGTGACCTTGAGCTTCCTGCTTGTCGCTATAGGTTAACGTAACAAGCAGACGACACCCAGAGGTTATCCAGTGATTGTGCATGCTGCACTGTTTGTCAATTTGGCAATAACAATATGCTTGTTTTGAGACTCGGACGCGTGGTGGTGAAAAAATTATGTGTGACAAGTTTCCAACATTGGATGGACTACTTTTTGACATCGTTCTGAAAAGTGATAGTATGAAAGATTACACGCGGAGCAGTATTATATGTAATTTGGGGAGGGGTGAAATGGGGGTTTGGGGGGGTTGGGGTGACTTAAAATACAAGGTCAGTTCAATATTGGCTCTCAAATACTGGTATACTCATTGTAAAGCACGTGTGTGTTGTGAGTGGTGTGTGTGTGTGTGTGTGTGTGTGTGTGTGTGTGTGTTGTGTGTGTGTGTGTGTGTGTGTGTATAAGTGCGCATATTTGTGCGTGCGCCGGTATGTTCGTATGATTCCTCTTTAAGTATGAGGTACATAATTATACTGTGTTTGCTCAGAGGAATGCATTCACTGCAACGTATGCACAATTCGTTTGATAATGAAAAGTTTTCAATTTTATGATTTATACCATTCCAACGAATGGGACAACATCTATTGTCCAAGTATCACATAGCTCCAATACCAAAATGTCCACATGTGATGTATCCGCTCGTTGATTTATGGCAAGGCTTGTCTGCTATCAATTCACACCTGTCTCCGAGTTGCCTGAAGGAGCAACTATACTGTGCACTCCGATAGCATCCAGAAATACTCCTATATAGACTAATATATTTATGTCTGCTTTCCTTCTCATTCAAGTACAGAAGATATCCATACCGTTAGTTAACGTCTTTTCTATAAATTTTGTTTTTTGATTAATAGTGAAAGCGTTTTCTGTTGATACTATAGCCGTCTTTTAACGCTCAGAGAGAACTTTCTGTAATGTATATACACTGTTTATTTAAGAACAGTAGATAGTCTCGAGGAGGTAATTGCTGAATATGTGTAACATATCTCTGCACGCATCGTCAGTCTTACCGTGCACGATAATCAAACATTAATAACCATTAATATAGAACAGACTAGAACAGATACGAATGCATATCTTGTTCCGCATCATAAAGCCAATGTATTTATGTTTCTTTAAGGTAAATGCTTGTCATTGGAGACAAGTCCTGTTGCCTTTAGTTTGACAGGTTCTATTGCCTTTAGTTGAAGACAGTTGAAAGGAGAAAGTTAGATTCAAATTCAGATTCAGTTTATTTCACATTCATTCATTTAATAAAATAATTAATCAGTAATGTCCTAAGCGGACAGTGTGTTTCAGTTGTGTTGACTAACTACTGTGTATTGTAATAATTAGTAACGGTATAGATCCGTCCTTGCCAACTTGGACACATTTAGAAGAGAGGTCCAAGTTTACTGCCCTCGTTCTGTCATTAAACTCAGGTATTTGAGGGGTCATCGTGTTATTCCACCATATAAAATCTGACCACGACGATCTTCATCAATTAAATGAATCCGCATCCGTTTCTTGTTACGGCCGTGCCGGAATTTTTTTTATTACTTTGCCCCCTATGTACGTTGATATTCATCTCAGAAAACCTTTCAGAAAATCATTGATTAGTTAGCTAATCATGTGATCAATACACTGGCATGTCAATATAAGACTATTCCATTGTTTTGTATTGTCGCACATTTATCTAGGAAATAGAACCAGATACGCAGTCAGGATTATTTCGCGCGGTTTCATGGTGGTTTTTTTAAAAATGTATACAAAAAATCCAGGGACCACTACGTCATGTCAGAAATGGCTACTAGGAAAGAAGAATGTTCCAGTCCCAGTGACACGCTGGCTTTGAGTGTCACAATAAGGTTTATAATAAATCTGGCCAGACCGACACCACCGCGGCTATTGCGTGGTCCACTATAGATGAAACCACTCCCTAGTTATGGAAAGGTATTCGCCCCGCCCATTTTCCCACACTATTTCGCCATTCATACGAAGATATACTACACAAAGCCAGCTTTGGAACAAAAGCCGATCGTGGCGTGAGCATTGATCTGTCCAAGCTAAGAAAAGCCCTGCAACTCATGTGAAAACTCAACCGGATCCCTCATCAGTTGATCACAAAAACGTCAGCTTGAACGCTTGCGGAAACTACGTGTTGTTCTGTGTTGCTGGTAAATTGACCATGCTGAAATGAGTAGACTCACGCATAGGCAATAGCGACTGTACAGAATTAGCTTAGAGGAAATCAAGGGCACTGATATAACAAGACAGAGGGACTGTATGTCGGTGTGTTAACTGATACCTGACATGACTTGAGAATTATAATGCGTGCCTCTTTCTGTCTGTGTGGATATACGTGATGTGTGACTTTTTCTGGTTGTGTGTGTGTGTGTGCGTGCGTGTATGCGTGTGTGTGTACGTGCGTGTGTGTGCGTGTGTGTGTGTGTGTGTGTGCGTGTGTCTGTGTGTGTGTTTATGTCTAAAATACAGACACACATCAGTCAACACCTAAATTACAGGTACCTATATTAATATTATTACCTTTCATGTCATTCATGTATATAATAATAATAATAATAATAATAATAATAATAATAATAATAATAATAATAATAATAATAATAATAATAATACAATTATTAATAATAATAATAATAATAATAATAATAATAATAATAATAATAATAATAATAATAATAATAATAATAATA
>JAUTBR010053449.1:0-11789 GCA_032361205.1 Pseudorimula midatlantica
GAAGCATATTGTTGCTAAGACATACTCTAGTATTCCTATTTTATTTCTTAATGTTTGATGGTTGTCATGAATGTCTGTCTGTGAATTATGTATCGATGTATGATCATATATTATACAATTATTATACATCAGAATAAGTGTATTAAACTGATATTTCCTTTGTGGAATACAATTTGAATATTCAAAAAAACAAAAATTTAAAATGATAAATATTCAACCAGGGAAAGGCTAATGCAGAATTGGACAATATCAAAGTAAGTGAACCTAAAGATGATTCAGTATGAAGGATCGGACATATATATACAATGTATATCTTATCTGTAGTTCTCTGACTATGTAGGTGCGCAGATCTCTCAGCACATAATTTCACTTTACTAATCATGAAGTGGTATAGATCTGTCATGCATGCTCTTCCGCTAGCGTACAAGTTACACGATGTACAGGAACTAACACTAGTGTAGTTAAGAACCAACACGTCACATTTATACTAATGACTTTTATCTTGAAGCAGACGATGACTTGATTGAGCTGTTAATGACTGTGATCTCTTGTCAGCATTTTTCATGGAACTCGCAGAACTTCCTTTACGGTCTAGAATCCGATATGAATTTTGAATATTAACGACAATTCTACAATTTTCTCAAAGTAATGCATTCAGATCAAGGCTTCTTATGATCTCGTGAGAACTAATGAGAACTAATATTTCCATGCTTCCATTGTTTTTCATTTCAACCACAGAATTTGGATTTCAAAATGACAAATGTATTGGATTTATCACTATAGTAAAGGCATATGTTTGATATAAAATGCTCATACTGGTCATGTTTGATATAAAATGCTCATACTGGTCTTATCTGGGATATCACCTCTTAGACAGCGTCAGTAGAGTATTGGTCTGACATCTACACAATTCTGGTACAAATCCAAAGATGGACAAGTTCCTGTGACATTGGCGCCCGATGTAATGTTCTGGTGATTTCTGGCATTCTGAATTGTTTCTCTCCTTGGTGGTTTAACCCTATCATTGCTGGATTAGGGACAGGCATATCTGGTTGCCTTCAGCATGGAGAGGGTTAAACATGACTGGATTAGTTTCAAGGACAAGTCGCCAGGTGGAGAATGTAGTCATATACCGTATGATATAAACTGCTGCTGTTGGTTTAGGCCAGCAGAGTTAGCCAAGTTGGTAGAGTATTAGATTCACATCCAGATATCTTAAGTTCAAATCTCAAGGATCGACATGCATACCAGGGGTAGCTGCCATTGATTCTTCATGTTTAATGAAGTAAAGGTCATTATATATTATGAAGTAGAGTTAGCCACACATCTGTCGCACATCCATAATATGTATCACTTTCTTATATACAATAAAGTACTAACAAAAATGCTTTTAGTTTAGTCGGGATGGGAAATAAATAGTTGATCATGGATGCACTTTATCGGAAATTCTTAACGTACCTTAAGGAAGTAATGACCAACGTTTAATTGCGATTTGTCATCAAAAAGCATTTTTAATAGCTGGTTGCAATGTGATGGTTAATACCATTATCTCAAAATTGAAGCAATATCAGTTATACAACTATTTTATAAGAATTATATCATTCTCTGGAAATTGTATCAATTAAAAAGAATCCACTAAAAATATTAATCCTAATCTGGTTAAAATAAGTAAAGTGTTGCTACCAATTCACCTTATTTACATTGGCTTCTTCATCATTTTCATTGTCATCGTCATTATCATTATCATCATTGTTGTTACCAACTTCTGGAACCGTTCGTTCAATAAAGCAGAAAATATGCAAGACGGATGTTACCATTGATGTTGTCTCCACATTCCAGGGTGGCCAAACTTTGGTCGTGGACGTTTAGCATGGATTCAGTAGACCCTGATCATTGTCATGTCACCAGTTGTACTGTAACATAGTTTTAGTCATCATTCAAAATGCCAAAGCCTGCTGTTTAATTTCCACAGGCAATCATTGATATTCATCCTTTTCCTTAAAGCAAAAACCTATTTGATATAGAGTCTAAATAGTAGCATCAATTCCATGCTTTATAGTAAAGCTTATCTTCTAATTTTCATCAACCAATCTATCAGATTACTTTGATAGCTAATTTTACCATATATCTTTATTTCAGTTTGTATGGATTTTTGTTTGTTGAAGGTGGAGTAAAATTCCTTGTGTAAAGCATATGTATCTTTGTGATTTAGGGTGAGGCACTACGCCAGAGTCTGTTGACGCGGTACTATGGCCGGACCCACCCCCACAACCGCCGCGAGAGCACCGTCCACGTGTCCATGGGGGGACGAGGTGCAGTTAACCCCGGGTCTGTCATGCTGAGTCGAGCCGAGATGTGTCTGCATGATGTCCAGGTAGGCAGAGTAGTGTCATAACTAGGGGAATTAGTAGACAGTGTGGTGTCATGACAAGGTAAATTAGTAGATGATAGTGTCATAACTAGGGAAATTAGTAGACAGTGTAGTGTCACGACAAGGTAAATTAGTAGACAGTAGTGTCATAACTAGGGGAATTAGTAGACAGTGTTGTGTCACGACAAGGTAAATTAGTAGACGGTAGTGTCATAACTAGGGGAATTAATAGACAGTGTAGTGTCACGACAAGGTAAATTAGTAGACGGTAGTGTGATAACTAGGGGAATTAGTAGACAGTGTCAGGGGAATTAGTAGGCAGAGTAGTGTCATAATCAGGGGAATTAGTAGGCTGAGTAGTGTCATAACCAGGGGAATTAGTAGACAGTGTCATGACCAGGGGAATTAGTAGGCAGAGTAGTGTCATAATCAGGGGAATTAGTAGGCAGAGTAGTGTCATAACTAGGGGAATTAGTAGACCGTGTGATGACCAGGGGAATTAGTAGGCAGAGTGGTGTCATGAGCAGGGTACTTAGTAGGCAGAATAGTGTCATGACCAGGGGACTTAGTAGGCAGAATAGTGTCATGACCAGGGGACTTAGTAGGCAGAGCCTAAAAAGCTGTTTTGTACATTGACAGTGCCACCTGGACCGCGAGGGGACCTCTGACCTCATCGTCGACCTCATCGTCAGGAATGCCAGTAACCGCATCTTCTTGGAAACTGTGGAACTCGGCATCGCGCTTCTGGAAGGAGGGAACACGACAATACAGGTATGAAATAAAATAATAAATACGTAGTGGTTTATGCCCTGTTTTTGACAGGGTTTAGAGCCACTTTCAAGATTCTTTCACTTCAGTTTATGGCAGGATGAAACCCATAACACCTGTAGCACTGAATGTTGCAGTATACTGTATCTGCAAACACCGGCTGGTACTGACAAGACCAAGGATGTAAACTGCATTGCCATGCAACAGATATAGCACATTATATTAATATCACGTCAGAAAGGTAACTTTCGTGAACATTGATGCCAGGCTCCCAGGACGGGATTTGAACCTGGGGCCTTTGACTCCAAAGTCCAGCGTTCTACCACTGTGCTACCACCTGCCCCCATAATGGCTTGCTCACTTGCCTACCCTATTGGTTCTGCTGAAATGTTAAGAAACAAATCATTTGCTCACCCGCGCAATTTTGATCTGGCGTCTTTCAGCGGTCGCTGATGAATCGTCTGAGAACGGACAAGAATGCGGAGATATTCTTCAAGGTGTTCAACGACCGAATGAAGGACGCGGAGCAAGAGATCCGGAACACCGTCACCGTGAACACCGGCGACACGGACACCAAGCTGTTCGGCGGAGAGAAAGGACTCGGAAAAGGTGGGAAATAGTCTCATCTGTATTTCGATACTTACTTCTAAAACACACTCAATAGTCCCACATTTCCCCCCCAGGTTAACCCAACTTACGTTTTTTTTCTGCCTTGCTCAGAAAGCACAAATTTATCTGAATGTACCCGAGCTCTTTTGTACCTGATATGCCGAGATTCTTGGCCTGAGTGAACACAGGCTCAGAGACCTTGCCCCGAGATTACGAAACTTTTCTGAGTACGACTTCATACTCAACGCAGAATTTTGTTCATAAAACGTCATGTGACGTCATAACCTGAGTACGTTTTTGTGCTCAGACTATGACGTCACATGACATTTTATGAACAGAATTCTGATTTGAGTATGATAAAAGTTTCGTAATCTCGGGGCCTTGTTACAGAAGTTTTCGTATATGTAATGACATCGCTAAGGCTTCATGGTTTGGAATTTTAATGATATCAAAACGGTCATATTTTCCTCAGTGAAGGCTTAACGATGTTGTCACGTATACAACAGCTTCAAGAACATGTCCCCTGTTCTGTTCTGTTCCATTCTCTTCTGTGAGACCTTCTGTCTGCTTGACCAACCAGTAGTACTGTTCTATAAGGGCATCTCTGGGTGTCGCCAGCAGAGAAAAGGTTACGTAATATTGGACAGTTTTAGTATATCACCAGTGACTAGATGATATTCTTTTAGATTCTTCTAAATTTTAGATTTTGTAGAATTGGTGTATTTTGTAGAATAGAGTTTTAATTGGTATATTTTATAGAACAGAGATTTGCTGATTCCATTTTTTATTTAATGTATATTTTATCTTTGCTCCCTACCCAATTCCCCTGCAGCATATTTAATGCATGCAACTCACTATTGCTGTTTAGAGTATCCTCATATCCTATCCTTATATATCCGTACGAAAGTTTCATTTTAGATTAATAGCAAGTTTAGAAGTTGCATGGAGAAAGTTAAATGTAGTTTACATTATTTTCCATCTGCTAGTCCAAGTTAGTTTTGCATAGAATAGCCACCATATACTATATCTTTTCATAGTAGTGTGTATGTATTTTAATTAGAGCTAGGCTGTATAGTGGTGTGTAAAGTACAGACAGAACAGCTAGAAAGGAGCAGCCCCTTGGGCATGCAAGAATAGAACACTAGTGACATGGTAAACTACACTACAGTATATGTGACGACACTACCCTACATGGTATGCTTTGTACACCACACTACTGGGTATGCATGGTACAGCATATACAGGATATAAATGGTACTATACACTACTGTAGAGGGTATGCATGGTATAACACACTACAGTACAGCACAGGGTATGCATGGTAGAATACTAGGGGCTGCTCTTTTCTAGCTGTTCTGCCTGTACTTTCTGTCCAACGCATGCACAGTTACACTGTCCAGTGTTGATCTTTTGTAACTGTGCATGTCTCGGACACAAAGTACAGACTGAACAGCTAGAAAGGAGCACTACCCTACAGAACAGGGTATGGTACACCATTACAAGGTATGCATGGTACAACACTACAGGCATGGTATACCACACTACAGTACAGGGAATGCAGGGGACAACACTAACGGCATGGTATAACACTACAGTACAGGGAATGCAGGGGACAAAACTAATGGCATGGTATAACACACTACAGTACAGGGTATGCAGCGGACAACACTACAGGCATGGTATAACACACTACAGTACAGGGTATGCATGGGAGAACACTACATGCATTGCATAACACACTACAGTACAGGGAATGCAGCGGACAACACTACAGGCATGGTATAACACACTACAGTACAGGGAATGCAGGGGAGAACACTACAGGCATGGTATAACACACTACAGTACAGGGAATGCAGGGGAGAACACATATCATGGTAGTATGCTTACTCTCCAGATCAAATGATGATGTTGCATGCAACACTTGGACATTACGAACATGCTAATGCTCCGAGTTTGAGTGAAGGTAAGCAATGAAGATGCTGCATTTACAAGCTACTAAATGTTGTGTAACATCTTGTTGGCAGATACATTGAAGTCGTAAATGGGTGAAATATTCCCGCAGCGACGTTAAACTCCATATTCATTCATTCATTCATTCAGTATTTTCAGAATATCCTTACAACATTTAATATGTTATTGAAATAAAATCTAACTTTTAGTATGACCATTAAATTGTTGTGCAGAAATACTGGCACAATGATCCCACAAATATTGCACTGAGTATTTGTTCGATAGCCTCTCAGCAAAGAGTATGATGTCTGTGATCTGCCAATAAGACGACACGCAACTAATGTTAGGTTTAACATAGATCAGCTTCATATACACAGCTTTGTTTTGTATCAGTGGTGACTGAATAACCCCCAGCAAATAGCTAGGTACTAACACTTTGTACTCCAGCATAGCTTAATTCATCTGTGGCCTGACATCTAACTTGTACTGTGGGGATGGTATTAATATAATTTAATTAATACCTCACTAACAACTACCGTTCAAAGTCATTGGAGGCAAATTTGAACACTTTTGTTTCAAAACTGATTTAATTTTTAATTTAATTTTTTTTTGTAAACAAGGTTGTTTAAAAAAAAAATAAATAGAGTTTTGTAGTCTATTGATTAGTTTTTCCAAAATAAATTGGCAACAACATTAAACATAGATGTATATTATACATGTATATATATTTTTTCAATTGGTATTGATATTTTTTTAGCATTTTTTAAAGAGTTGTTTCCCAAATGTTTGTAATTAAATCAAAGAATATCAAATTTGTCTCCAATGCTTGACTAAGACAAATGAACAACTATCCACTTTTATTGAGTACACATTATTTCATGCATTATCGATGGATGTGTGCTATATCAATTTATTACACAGCTCCACACGAATATGTCCACTATTGATATTGCTGCCGATTATAGCGCCACTGGTGGATCCCATGATAATGCAGTGTAATTTATTTTGATGGCACATGACACATGTTATTAACATTAGAAAACAAATATGGTCTTGACATTTATAATTTCTTATTGAATTCCACAACAGTACATCTTTATCAAAAACCATTTGTGCCCATATTCGTGGTAATAAATGGCAAGAATCAAGATTCAAATATGGCCATCATTTCAGCCGTATAAAGACAGTATTTAGCTTAGCTTTTCTTGCTTAATAGTTTTATCAAAGACACCAACATTATTTGAAGGCAGTTGTCTTCATCTGGACATTTTTATTTACAAAACATATTGACAATTTTAGCCACCTTGATAGTATAGTATTTCAACATTTGTTCCTAAATTTCCAAACCCAAATATGTAATAACAAGAAAATTAATCTAGTCTAACTATAGCAAGCATCCAATATATAGTTATTTAATATTGTTTGTTCCAAATAAAATTCTTTCTGGTGTTGCTACACATTTGTCACCTATTTCTGCATTCTTCAAATATTGCTGTGTGGCCTATAACTATTTAAAACAATGTATGTTTTATGTTAAGTTATTTATTGGTACACGTATCACAGTTATACATGTATACAGTGTCAATAAAAGAAAGGATGACCTTGAAGGGTCTTTATGATTAAATTTTCGACCTTGTAAAAATATGATTATTTAATTTCTTATCTTTCAAGGTCATAGTAATCAAATTAAAACTTGAATAAGTCAAGTAGCTTTTATTTTAGAATAATTTCATTGAAGGTTGTTATAATGTGACATATTTGAGTTATTACTCTTGATTATATGCATTGGTTCAAGGCCAATGTCAAGGACACATGGTTACTTACCGGTATACCGTGCTAATGAGAATGAGTTATTAATAACCTACAAGTCAATGAGAAATTTGCAAGAGTTGATTATCTTTAGAAAAGCGGATCAAGCCCCAAGGGCAAGGTTGCAACACTATTTTGAGTACAAATTCAGGCTAAGTTTTTATCACAATCACAATGACATTTGTTACTGTGCTACGTATGGTGCCGGTTTCCTCCTGCCCTAAACTGACAAACAGTGAAAATAGTGAAAGAATCTTGAAACCGGTCTTAAACCCAACTTTATTAAAGTAATAATAAAAACATAAGCAGAGGAAGTGACGCTATGAAAACACCATGTGATGTGATGAAAGAATCTTGAAAGCGGCTCTAAAGCCCAATTTAAATTATTGATTTTTTAAATAAATCAACAGGGTATTGTTTATCGCCTAGGATATCTACTATGAGACCATAAAGACTCTAATACATGGGGATCGTGCACTTAAGAGAGCGTCATCGCAAATGGGTGAAAGATTCGCGGAGCGACGTTAAAACTCCATATTCACTCACTCACTCACTCACTTAATAGAGTGCTGTGATCTCATAGTGGATAAGAGAGCTTCGAGATAGGATACCCAGGAATACCCAGGACACTCACTGCTCTTGCAATAGCTACGTGACACTGCAAGTACAGGAAGTGACGCCACCACATCTGTTCTTTAGGCAAAGGCCACGAGGCTGCGGTCAACGAGACGTTCAAACACGAGCTGGAGGACGCGGCCAAGCAGACGACCCACGCGCTGTCGTCCGTGCGGCAGCTGTACGGCCACCGCTCCGACCACGACATGGTGGAGGACGTCCGCAACGTCAGCCACGACGACGCGGACAAGGCCAACAAGGACAAGAACGAGAAGAAGATGTCGCCGGCCATCGAGATGATGCGCCCCATCCTGCGCTTCCTGCAGCTGCTGTGCGAGAACCACAACCGAGAACTGCAGGTAGGTGTCACACTTACACCGCCCTGCGAGAACCTCAGATCTCAAGCTTGCACAATTCTGTTTCCTCACTTCATTTCCTCACTTCCAGAACTTCTTACGGAACCAGTCCAACTTGAAGTCGTCGTACAACCTGGTGTGCGGAACCCTGCAGTTCCTGGACTGCATCTGTGGCAGCACCACCGGCGGTCTGGGACTGCTGGGACTGTACATCAACGAGGACAACGTGGGGCTCATCAACCAGGCTCTCAGCAGCCTCACAGAGTACTGTCAAGGGCCCTGTCACGAGAACCAGGTCAGTGAGATAGCATCTAGGAACCAGCCTGTGTGACTGTGGACAGTACACATCTCTCTGTGAACACATCTCTCTGAACATAAACACAATCTCTTTGAACCAAGGCAAAGGGGCCAGTCTCTTTGAACAGAGCCTTCGTGAACACAGTCTCTCTGAACATGAACACAGTCTCTCTGAACATGAACTCAAGTCTCTCTGAACATGAACTCAAGTCTCTCTGAACATGAACTCAGTCTCTCTGAACATGAACTCAGTCTCTCTGAACATAAACACAGTCTCTCTGAACATGAACTCAGTCTCTCTGAACATGAACACAGTCTCTCTGAACATGAACTCAGTTTCTAAGTCTCTCTGAACATGAACACATCTCTCTGAACATAAACACCATCTCTTTGAACCAAGGCACAATCTTTCTGAACATAAACACAATCTCTTTGAACCAAGGCACAATCTCTCTGAACACATCTCTCTGAACATAAACACAATCTCTTTGAACCAAGGCACAATCTCTCTGAACACGTCATACTTTCTGAAATCAGCATTTGAAGGCTTTTGGCTGTTCATCATCAGGTTTGCAAAATATTGTTCTTGATATAAGAATGAGATTGGGACTGCATCAGACCAGAACTTTTAGGCACCATAAATAGTTATGTATGTAAAAATAAAATTTTTAAAAAAATAAAATAATTAAACAAAAAAATATTTAAAATTTTTTAAATAGTTATGTACTTGAGAACATTGAATGTATAACCAGAACATTTGTGAACGTTTTCTAAAAACCTGTCCTGTGTATTTCTTGTTTCAGAATGCCATCGCCATGCATGAGAGCAATGGGATCGACATCATCATCTCCCTCCTGCTGAATGACATCAATCCTCTCGGTCGACAGCGAATGGACCTGGTGCTTGAGCTCAAGGTAGTCCATAGCAGCAATTAATTGTTTGGCATGAAATACATTGACACCCCTATTTCGTAGATTATCTCGGTAAATACTTCATGGAATGAAAAGGAAAAAAAATCCATTTTTCTTATTTCATTTGCCCTATACAAAAATTACAAAATTAAAAATATTGCACCAGTAATAAAAAAATATGTTTGTATAATGATCACTAAATATTTTGAGTACGTATTATTTTATGCAGAGGGGCGATGTTCGAAATTATAAGCTGAATTTGCATGTTTGGGTATTATTAAAAGAAGAGCATCAGCACGTGCAAATCGAGCCTGTTTACCTGTCCCTTCTTTCGAACGTCGTCCCTCTGTATAAAATAATACTTAGTCAAAATAGTTGGTGATCGTTATATAAACAGATTTTGTTATTACTGGTGCAATATTTTTAATTTAAAAAAATATTGGTTTATTATATTTTGGTCAAATGAAATAAAAATGTTTTTGTGTTCGTTTTTCATTCCATGAAATATTTACCGCGATAATCTACGAAATAAGTGTGTCAATGCATTTCATGCCAAACTCTAATTGAGATCATATTGCTTGTAAATGATGTTTGGACTCTCAGTCCAGAAACTCTAGGATCGGCACCGGCCTCTGTTACACTTTCTTTACAGGGTGTATTATACAAAGGAATGGTCCCTGTTTTTCAGAACAATGCGTCTAAGCTGCTACTGGCAGTGATGGAGAGTCGACACGACAGCGAGAACGCCGAACGGATCCTGTACAACATGAGCCCCAAACAGCTGGTAGGTGAACGGATGGAGACTAAGGATCAGGGTATTGTTTCAGGAATAGTCCAGACATCCTGGAAGTTGTGATTATTGATATTTCCTGTCTCATATCTACTACGAGAATGCTGTGGGGGTCATTGTGGATCTGAGAGCTTTGAGAAATGATACCCAGGAGGAATTTCAGTAAATTATTAAGATAAGACATTTTACGTGTAGGCATAGTAAATGAATCAAATCAAATGTAAATACTTTCAGGTGAAAGTACGTTTGACCATGAAATATGTCAACAAACCGTGATTGTATGACCTTTTTTTTATGGTATTTAATTGTTTACTATTGTGATTGGCTATCTTGTGTAGGCATAGTAAATTAATCAAATCGTTATATAATCAGCTGAAGGTACATTTGACCATGAAATATGTGAACAAACCGTGATTGTATAACTTTAAATTCAATTTTGTATTTGTTTAAAATGGTATTTAATTGTTTACTATTGTGATTGGCTGTCTTGCAAGCTGTAATGTATGTGCTAAGAGGTCACATGTTCATACTGGCAGGATCCAGAAAGTCTATAATCATCCTAGATGTGCTCCGAGATTACGAAATATTTTTGAGTCTGAACTTCGTCGCAAATGGGTGAAAGGTTCCGGCAGCAATGTTAAACGCCATATTCACTCACTGAGTATGTACTCATGCACATCTTGAGGTTTTGTTCACAAATCTCCATAAGATAATTGAGTTTGAGCATAAGAATCATACTCAAAGATTTTGTAATCTCAGGGCATGGTGCGACTCCAGGATAACTTTTCCAACCTTTGCAGTGTATTAGTTATCGGCAAAAAGAGTGTTATAGTCTCTTAGTGAATAAGAGAATTCTAGTTTTGAAAGTTACCAGTGTGAGCTTAAAATGAGAGATTTTACTATTGTTTAATGTTTTCATTAATTTCCATGACAACTCCCAAGTACTTAGATAAAAGGAAGAGAAATTCACAAGAGTTTGTAATTGCAATGCACCGTGATGCAATTTTTATTTTATGCATATTGAATTATATTTGTGCACCTTTGAATGCAAGAGCTTTATTTTATTTTTAACACACAATTCAAATAGTATGTTCAATTATTGAGACTAGTTGACACATCACCATTTTCTATAGATTGCCAAAACAGTGAACATTTTGAACTGCTTTCAATTAAATTATTGTATTTTTAAATAATAATAAGTTATTTTCTTCCATTAGCAGATATAATAGGGTAAGCAGGTATATAATAGAATTGTAATATACATCAGCATTGGAAATACCATGTTTCACGAAGTATGTTGTTATCGCTAT